>JANHGB010053221.1:0-68247 GCA_026283785.1 Coracopsis vasa
TGAGACACTGGAACAGGTTTCCCAGAGAAGTTGTGGCTGCCCCATCCCTGGCAGTGTTCAAGGCCCTGTTGGATGGGGCTTTGAGAGAGAGGTTAGAACTAGATGGTCTTTACGGTTCCTTCCAGCCCAAACGATTCTGTCTCTGTGATGCCGCCAACAACTGAAACTGGAGTAGGGTGGTAAAACTACAACAGTAATAATTCTCTACTACTACTATTTGTTGCTGCTAACAGCCTGGGTTTTTCTTCAATCTTTTGATTTGATGCAAGTCAGAGCCAGCTTTTGTGGTTTGGCAAGATTTTCAGCACAGGTTCTGGGAGAGGCAAGAAATGAAAACTTTAAAACAGAGGAAATGTTTGAAACATAATAATGCTGTGTTAACAGTCTTTAAAATCTCATTTTCTAGTCCCTTTCTTTATGCACACATCATTACAAACATAACTGATGTGAACTGCTCCCTAGGTTTATCACTTGTTTTTCTCAGATCTCTTTAGCAGTGACAGGGTTGTGGAGCCTGGAAAGAAAGGGAAGATCAATTGTGCCTGTCATTTTGGGATGAAGGTGTCCTGTGAGAGCACCGTGGTGCTTTTCCTGAGTGCTGTAATTTCTAGCAACAAGGAGGGAAAGTTTTAGTTCAGAAGTATTATGGTTGATTGAAGAGATTGAGAGAAGGAGGCCAAGTTCAGCTGTCACACTGCTTCACATTACGTTAGCCAAGATTTCCAAGTGTGGGTGGATAACCTTGGGCGCTTTACTCCAGTGGTGTAGATTTAAAGTCTTTTCTTTAAACACTAAAGCTTGAAAGTGCTGGCCTGAATCTTGGTGCGTCTCTGTTTCCAGGCTGGGAGGAGTTTCTTGCCAGTCGTCATTCCTGGGGGAGGGAGAGGCAGACGGTGGGAAGACAGAGGACTTGGGAATGTCTTGGGAGGCTTCCAATGGCTCAGTTGAGCAATCAGGGCCTCTAGATCGTTGTCCAAGCCCTAACCGGGCCCAATCATCACTAGTACAAATGTTTGCTTCACTTGCACAGAGAGAATAATGAAAGAAAGAAAGAAAAAAAGAGCATGTGGTTAGTTTTTAGAAGTGCACATCCAGCCCGCAGGCTCTTGCTGATCCCTAGGAAAAAGGCATAGTTGTTGTACTGGCAGTGAAGAATTGGAGTGCTACACTCTAGCTCCATTCTTCACACATGCACAGGTATCTGATCTGTGTGTGCACATAGGTTCATCTGTGCAAAAGACCTTTCATGTGCTTATTCTTATGTACATACATGGTTTATATGTGTGTTATGCATGTGTTGGAAATTTGGTCATGCTAAAATGCACTCTGTTTTGTTTGCAAAGCCTTTGCCAGGAGTTCTTGGAGCACAGGGGTGATGTTACTCAGAAACGGGAACATTTCTGCTTGGAATAGAGAGAGGTGTGGGGAAAAGGCCTAAGGAACCAACAGGAAGCAGAACTGAACATCAACATTTTAAGAGCACAATTGCTTTCATTTTAATTTATTCTGGTACTTGTAACTCTGTAGGGCTGGATACTTCTCCCTTTGCTTGATTTGAAGTCAGTGCAACAGCTAGTAGATCAAGTTGTTGTCTTACATGAATAAAATTATCCGAATCTGGCCTAGAGAATGTTGCCTTTAGAAATGATTAAAAATGTTTGATTCTCTGTGTTTTATATCCTTTTCCTACTGTGAGATTATTTAATAATATCATTTACAAAATCCCATGTAAAACCCCACAGTATTGTAAGGTAAACATTCAAAGAGAAAGCCTGAAATGTGCCAGGTTCCCTTAAATGTGTTTTGTCCCAATTAAGAGAAGAATTTTTATTTTCTTGTTTTGATTTCAAAGAGGACTTTTCTTTGGTGTTAGATTCTCAGAAATTTATTTTATTTTTTTTTTAGTAATTAATAATGGAGCAGGCTTTTAGTATCTACACTGGAAGGTAAAAATGCTTAATCACAGTAACATCATTAGTGCTTTCAAGCATTTAATTTTGATGCTTGACAAAGCACATAGCCATTGATAAGAACAGTAAGTGGTGTTGTGCGCAATTGAAGGAAAAAAAGAAAAGCATGAAAACCCCTAAGCTTCAAGTAATTAAATTTAAATATGTTATTTGAATTTAGCTGAGACAATGTACAAACTGTGGGTATATTTTTCAGTCAGTGAAAGACCCCTTGAGTAAACATAAGCCATTTAAATTCAAATCATGAGGAGTGGGAAGTAAACCCTGCTGTGGTTAAGAAGGCATCTTCAATAAAACACTGGGCATTGTGTATCTTTGATATCTGAGTACTCATGTGTTGTAGTTTTATAAAGGGCTGTTTTCACTCATGGATGCCTACATGCCAGAGACTTTATTGCATCTATTTATTTCCTGGTTTTTTTCCTCTCTCCCCCCACCTCCTAATTTGAACCAGTAATGAAAAACTGACACTCTGCTTCTGCGATCCTTTAAAGTGCCTCAAAACTGTTACAATTCAGCACTTACTAGCCTTGGGATATGGCTTTATGGCATTTGGGTGAAGTTTTTGTAGTACATCTGTGCTCTTTCCCTCTCTGTAGGCCGCATGCTTAGAACCGCAGTAATAAAACTACTGGTAGGTGTTTAATGGCAGGTTATTGAGGAAGTAGATAAAAGAAAATTGCAACATTCACATCAGTAGGGAGTGGGGTTTTTAAGGGAGAGGAACTGCTGAGCTTTGAACTAAGGAAAGTTACACTTGGTGCTTTTGTTCAAGGGGACCCTGTTTTAGACACCAAAATACCTTGTCATTCTTCCCTGTGAAATGGGCTGTTCTGGTGGAATTGGTATTTGGTATGTACAGCCTATGCATGTGTGGCAGAAAAAGTTGCGGTTGTAAGCAATGATCATTGAGAAGCAAGGTTTTGCTTAGTGTTCCCTTCCAAATACCAGCAAGTAGGGAGGAGGAAAGTACAAAAAGTGAAAGAAAAAGTGATCACCCACTCTCATCCAAAAATATTATGTGATCTTATTGCAAACATCTTAATCGTGTACATTATTATTTTCAGTCAAGCTGTCCTCAGTATGTTTTTGGTAGGAACGTGTGTATATCATGAACAGTTAGCCCACGCACATGTAAGAGAAGATTCTGTCTTTTATTCTGCTTATGATCAAAGCATCATTTTACAACCTGTTACATGTTTATCTTCGCATCATCTCTAAGAGGCAGTTTAAAGGCAAAAGAGAGAAGAACAAAGAATGTAAATATTTTGCAGAAGCTCACCCTGTGAAGGCTGTGACTGCTGCCTGTATTGCCATGATGAGCTGGCAGTGGTGATGCACTCTTTGTCCTGAACAATATTGACAGGACTCTTAGGCCCTTGGGGTAGTATATGTCCAAGAGACCCAGACCTGTTGTTTTACTAGAAGCTCTCTCAGGTCAGCTGGTGGATCCCGGAGAACAAGGAAATAAATAAACCTGATTCATAGGGCTATTCACAAACTGAGAGAATTCGTAATGGAGGATTTTATACACGCAGTGAGATAACCATAGTACTCCCCATGGTTACTTGAGCTCTGTTCCTCAAGATCCGGAGGGCTGCAGATCACCATCCGATTGCATAGACTGTTAATAGGTCTGTGCTGCAGAGATGTCAAATTGCTCCCGGACAGCCTCTTGCAATCATGGTGCTTTGATTTGAATCCTTTAGCTGGACTTCAACACTCTTAGGATTTCTATATAGCATGTGGGGAGACAAGATGTACAATCAAAACAGAAAACCTCAGAAACAAATTGCTCATCTGCAGAATATAGGACAAAAGAAGGGATTAAAAGTTAAGTAGGATGAATTTGCATGTAAAGGACAGGAAGGAAAAAATAGGTCCATTCTTACAATTGTAATCATAAGGAGTAACAAAGGAATAGATGTACAAATCCTCTTTGATCCGTCATATCAAAGGAATGGAAGTACAAATGCTTCTGGCCTCTTGTCCTGTAGGCCAGGAGCAGGTTGTTTATTCCAGTGTGGTGTAGTGCGTCAGATCAGCTGTCTATTTTTGAGAGACATGAGAAAGCACTTGTTAAATTATATAAAGCTAAGCATCTTTTACAAGAAGCAGTAGTTAATATATATTCTTCTGCTGCAAATAGCCATTTTACAGCACAGAAGAAATCCATTTTCATACAGCATGTATCAGCCCAATATCGAAGGACTCACCAAATTCCAGAAATGAACCGGAAAACCAAGGAGGTTAAAAAAAAGGAATGAAAGTGAACTTTCTATCTACAATTCCTGAGGTCAGACCAGCATGTGACAGATTCTCAGTAAAAAGAATTGCCTGTCTGCCCTTCATGAGGCACCAATTAACTAAGCAGATTTCTCTCTGGTTGGTTTATCAGTACTGTCGTGTGTGTGTGTGTTTTAGGGTAACAAATGTGATTTCTAATTTATTTACTGAGCAGTATTCTTACTGCAGAGTGCAAAAAAAAAAAGTCTGGTCTTCCTTTGAGGAACTGTGAGGTTATTAAGCAGGTTCTCAGTCATGCCACAGATATAACTTGATGGAGCACACCTGGATCCTCCCTGTTGGCTGTTTATAGTCTCCCCTGTCAGCCAGTATTTGCCTTTGTATGTGAGAGACAAACAAGGAAAAAAGAGATAAAGGTTCTGGAGGCATTTCTAACAGAGATGCCAAACTGTCAAATAGTAAATCGGGAAGCAGCTCCCTGATGGTTTTACATCAAGAGGAGACACCCTTTTGTGACTGTGTGGTGTATACTGGTTATTTTCACTTCCATCAGAACTGTCTGATATGGTCAAGTAGGTTTGAGGCTTTCAACATTCAATTTTCCTTTCATTTATTGTGACTGTTTTATTTATTTGGTCTTTCTTGCTAGTTTTCAAGGATATATGTTTCAAGGATACTTTTTACTTTCTAACATTTTCATGGATCGTCATCCCAAAGTTAAGGGTATAAAAAGAAACAACAAGAAAGGGAAAGGAGGGGAAAAAGAGCAACATGGCTACAGCTTCAGGGGACAAAAGAAGAAATATATTCAATTTAGGAAGACCTCTAATCTCTGGTTATACAGGACAGCTTTGTTAGATAAGATTAAAAATTTCATGAATGTCCCTTTTTATCCCTGGAGACTCCACCATTTACACCAGCTATTGTCAGCATCAAAAGAGCTTGATAACAGCTGGCTAGAGACGTGACCACACAGCAACACAACAGCAAGAAAGGGGCAGCCGGGTTCATAAATCTTCAGAAAACCCGTTCCCCCAGTACAGCCATGAATCCACTGCTATCACAGCCAAAGAGAGTAGGCATTGTCCTCCCGCTAGTCAAAAACCTGAACTTCAGCATTAGCAGGGGCTCTATTGAAACTGTAGGGTGCACAATGAGATGTCTTCCATTATCTTCTTCATTGCAGCCCTTATTACTGCACATAGATACAGTTTAAAAGATCTTTGAGTTTAGCTTGTTGCTAGGTTTTCTCCCAAAATCGCACAGCCCTTACCCTTGGCAGTGTATTCCAGCTTTTCCTATTTGTTGTATCAATATAGCACCACAGGGGACAGGGTCAGGTGAAGCCAGTTTAGTACACAATGGACCAATCTCTGATATCTTCTGACTGGCAAGGAGCTATCAAAGCCAGAATCTGGCCCTTGGGCACTGAGCTTCCCCATTCTCCAGGGACTGCTCACAGACACGGGCGTAAGCAGGGCGCGTTTAGGAAGCATAAATTGGCTCAGATTCTTGAAATACAAGTTTCTTGGTTTTCATGGGAGGGTCCAAATTCATGTGTATTCAGCTTTATTCTCATTTTACTTAATTCAGTGGCAATGTTTTCTCAGCTTTAGAGAAAACCAGATTAGTGCCTCAGGAACTTCAGAGTTCCTGTAAAGCGAATAGCTAACAGAGTAGCATCAGTTAATCTTAGGAGGTGGAAGAAGAGAATGACTGTGGACCACAACAAAAATACAAGTTTACGCACTGTGCCTAACAAAGGGCAAAAATAAGGCAGAATCTTTTAGTAGCTTAGCCTGTTACGGAGGTTTATACCTGGGCGTCATGAACATTGCAGTGTTTAGACAACTGTATTATTACTTCAAAACCCACCTGTATGGTATTGCCCAGAATCCAAGAATGAACTATTAGAGAGGATTAAATGTGATGCTGTTAGAAAAAACAGGAAAGATACTTAATGCTTCTAATCTCCACCCCCCCCCCAAGAAAAACAGTTTCTGAAAGTGCTCATGTTGTGAAAGCTATGATTAAAAACAAATGTTCCTCATTAAAACTAAATTATTACTTATATATTTATTTTTTTTTTAATTCTGGCAGCTCCATCACCAATTGCTTTGATCCAGGCTAAAGAGATAACGCGGCACAGTGTTGCCTTGGCTTGGCTGGAACCTGACAGGCCAAATGGAGTCATCCTGGAGTACGAAGTCAAATACTATGAAAAGGTACTGTTCAAAAATGGACAAGTAAGAAGGTTTTTTTTGGGTTTGGGGAGAGCTTTTGACTCCATTTCATTGTGGTTTATTTCCAGATAGGATTCCATCATTTGAAACCAAATAGATTCAGTTTGATAAAATCCAATTAAAGATTTCATTCACTTGAATGGTTGCTTGAAAGAGTAAGAATCATAGGCTGTGCCAGCTGTACGGCATGAGTTTATTTTTTTCCTACCTAGGAACTGAGCTTTTGTAGCAAGCATATTTATAATGAGAATCAATAATGTTGTTCAGAAGTGAGACAGTAGCTCATAGAAATATAACAATGAGATATATAACACAGTAATAATAATAATAATATCTGTTTGCCGATAGCTTCCACTTAGAGTGATAGTGTGGGCTGGATGGCTTTTAATAAAGAATAAGGAAAGAAAATTACATTCTTCATACTTTACAAGTTAGAGAGAGATGTTATTCCTGCAAATAACTTTTCAAGTGTGGAACTATGAAAAGAGCTATTTCTTCAAAGGTTCTCTGTAAAAATGAACAATTCCAATTACCTGCTCTTGTTTGTGTGTGCTTTCTCTCACATGCACATGCGTATTTCAGCATTTTTTTAATAATCACTTATTTGCTTACTAATATATACAGAAAAAGTCATCTGATTTTCAGGGAAGCTAGATTATTATATTTTCTGATGGATTTTTCCAGCCAAAAATAGGATAATTTTTAAGATTGAACTTTCTGGAAGACATTTTGTAAGTCTTTTGTTTCTGAAAATATTTTTATCATTTTTATTTTTGATATGGCTTCTGACTGGTAGGAAGCAAAAGAAAGTGCCAGCAAGTGTGAGTAAAATGTTGCTTGTTCATCAAGAGGATCCTGTTTGAACGCTTGGCTATTTTCCAAAGGATTTCATTGTGTGATTTCTTAAATAATCAGTGATATATGAGCATCATACCTACCGCCTCATCATCCTTATTTGGCTTGCTCAGAGCTCCATGCAGCACGCAGTGCTAGGGGTGTTGAGCAAGGCCAACAGCAGAAGCCTTTGGGATGTATTTAGAGAATTCCATCATTGTTACTCACCTTCTTTCATCATGACAGTTTTGGCAAGGAAGTGGGGTTCCACAATTCACGGTGCAGTGAGGCATTTTTACTTGATCACCACGGTGTTCTTTTGTTGTTAGGACCAAAATGAGCGCAGCTATCGCATTGTGAAGACAGCCTCCAGGAATACTGACATCAAAGGCTTGAACCCTCTGACTTCATATGTATTTCATGTGCGGGCCAGGACGGCAGCAGGATACGGAGACTTCAGTGGACCATTTGAGTTCACAACTAACACAGGTAATGGCATGCCCACTGATTTCTTTTTATTTTCTTTGAGCAAAGAGTGCATGTGTAACTGAGCTGTGTGCTTGGAGTTCCCAGTTGGTTGCTCAGACTGTGGTGTGTCTGTTATGGGAAAATGTTCTTACATGGCCGCATAACTGTTAGTGATGCCATGAATCTGACCCAGGGCATGTATTAGGTATGTTGTATTCTAGATTCTAGCAATCAAAATACTTCACTGTGGCATAAGGAGACACATGTTTGCACATGTTTTTGGAATATCTCATTTGTAGGAGAATAGAACCCTCTTACTCCCTTTTGCAAGTTATTGACATAGATCAATTAGGTGTTCTACATCAACTCAAATAGTTGAACTTTTCCTTAGGCAGTCATATAAAGACAGACTGTTCAAATTATGTTGTCAGTATAGCATTTCACTTTGCTCAAGGAAACATGTAAATTTAGCCCCCAAAATGTTTGCATTTTGGTGGCAGGAAGGCAATGTGACCAAGCCTATTTTATTTTGGACGTACACATCTGCCTAAATCAATTTAAGGTTATGCCAGTTAGTGGCAACATCCTTCAGAATGTTAAAAGCTGAATATAATCAATCCAAGGGGAAGATGGTGGACATTTTAACATAACTTACTCACTTTGTGTCAGCTGGGGTGTGATCATCTGGTTCCACTGAGAGAAAAAAGGAGGAAAGAAAAGTGGAAAGCATTTAGAAAGGCAAAAACCATAGCCATTATACCCTCTGAGCAACACCGAAGGGGAGAAGGAGAATGAGTCCTTTTTCTTAGTGAACTGAAGTTCCCCAAGTCATTATCAAACATCATGTCTTCAGCTCATTAGCGCCCTGTTGGAAAATTGTGTCAAATGACTGTATAATAGAGGCCTGAAAGTAGATTTGAGTGCTACTCTAAACTGCCTTCGCAAGCCAGAAAGCCTCATTGAGTGCTACCTAGGTTGATTTTTTGAGAGTGTCTGACACTAATGCTCCCTTTTCTGTTTCCAGTTCCTTCCCCCATCATTGGCGATGGTACCAATCCCACAGTGCTTCTTGTTTCGGTGGCTGGCAGTGTTGTTCTTGTGGTCATTCTCATTGCAGCCTTTGTCATCAGTAGGAGGTAAGAACTTAAGCTTCTCTAGCCCTCTCTTTCTTTCATGAGGGAGCTTTTTGTCTCCTCCAAACAAAGCTAAATTCTTTGATTAGCATCATAAACAGTACATTTGCATTACAAGCCTTCTCCCATGTAGCTTTGATCTTCTCAGCATTAGTACCAAGCAGCATGTGATGTAATGGCAATAGTTCCAGCTCTATTTGCCCTTCAAATGCAAAGCTGGTTCCAATAGCTGTCATTGAGTAGCAAGCCAGTTAGAGATTTGTGGTTAGTGTAATTTGAAGTTAAGTTTAATGGGTATGGGTACAGTAGATTTTCTTGGACTGACTCCTGATAGAGAATAAACAATTGCACTGTTGTGAACTAAGCCATCAGATGGCAATTCTTGTGGCTTTGGTGGTAGTCTATATGATTCTGCATTAGTCTTTTGGGTTAGTCCTTCCAGTGTGAGTGGGTATGACTGTAAAACAGAAGCTACAGTCATTCAGCATCATATGCAGTAACACAGCAGACTGGATCGATGGTTATTTCATCAGAGCAGGACCATAATCTTCTGTGAAGTACTTATTCTCCCAAATTCAACCCAAGCATCAGGAACAATCCTGCGAATGCGAGGATAGTGTATCAGAAACATAGTGTGAGTGTTTCTGTCTTTACCTTTGTGTTTAGTTTCATTTAAAAAGATCGGCATGATTTTGCTTCAGTGTAAAAGTGATAAAACTGCTTGTATCATTACTGCATCTGAAGCCTGGTATCTGAGGGATGCACATTTTGTCAGTCTCTGTTGATCAGTTTAATGGTATCAGTCATAAATGTCCACAAATTCCTCTTGATTTGTTCTCTAAATTGTCTTAAAGGGCAGTTAAGTCACTATGATTGTAATATCTGGAAAGTAGGCATGCATTGTTATAGCTTTCTGTGGGTGCTAAACTTGGAGCCTCCATGCTGCAAGAAGAAAGAAGAGCAGAACACATGAAAGTGTAATACGGAGAGACAGGTTTATTAAAAGCCATTGCTAACAGAAAATAGCATCACTGAGCTTGATGACTTAATCTTCTCTCTGCTGTTATTGATCACTTTATTATTTAAGGCAGGATTGATAGCGGGATACATTGGATTTCTAATTATGAGTCGCCACCTTGGGGAATTGAGCCTGTCGAGCTGCTTTGAGATGATTCCTCTCACTCCTCCCCCTATAAAAAAATGTCACTTCCCAAGGCTGATAAACACAGCTTGGTGATTAGCCCTCAATGGATCACTTTTTAGAAAATGAAATGTCAGCCCCTTGCCCTCATATTGATTCTCTTTAGTATCAGCCATAAAGCTGTCAAAGGAAGGGCTGCCTGGAGCCAGGTAGCTGAAAGACTCACTGATGTGGGTGTATGCTCAGCCAGGTCTTCTCACCACTCAGGCTGTCTGTTCAGTTATCTCTGCCCACAAGTGTTCAACTTGGACAAAGAGAAGACAAAGAGCAGGTGGGCAGTAGGGACCAAAGGCTGGACCAACTGCTGGTGGGAATGGAGATAAAAGTATCCTGGTGGCCATGGGTTCAGAGATGTCCCATAGCTCTGCACTGGTAGGTCTCAGAGGGGCCATGGAATGGGAAAGACATAGCAAGATGAATAGAATACTAGGACAGTGAAATTGCTCCGTGCATACTAATGCATGGTGCCTTGTTAATTAATACCCTTCCTCAATACACAGCTCTCCAATAGCTGGAGGTAGCTCTCAATAAACAGAGCCTACTTTAATATTCACTGTTACTCTTAACAATGTTAACCACTTTACCAATGTAATTTAGAGGTGTGGGCTTTGGGGATATTTCATGATGTTTTTACTCCAGCAAAAGCTAATAGCAAAATAATTATACTTTGTTCCAAAATGACTTAGATAGGAAAAAGCTTTTCTGTCTATAGAGTCCCCATGAGGAGGTTTTGTAATCTAGCCATGACCTAAAAGTTATATTTGTGCAATCAAACCTGTGCTTTGGCCTGCAGACATGGCTCTTCTGCATCTGTGAGCCAAATGTGGGAACTGGGCATATGCTGCAGTCACCCGCTTTTGAACCCTCGGTTATTATTACTAATTTAGCATTACATTTTTCAAGTCATTGGTCAAATCCAAAAATTCATCTTTACAACGGAATTTGTCAAAGGACTTTGCCTTCAGGCACCTCTAGCTGTTTGGTTCTGTCCTGCAACTGCAGTGTTTCTGTTAACATGAGAACTAATCTGCCTAAATGTTGGTTTAAACTTACTGAGGTTCAGGTGAGCATATCCGTAGAGCAGAGTGCAGGAGGTAGCATGAGTGTTTCTCAACCCTGCCCTGCAGCAACCACTGAGTGAAACTGCAGTATCTCAAATAGAGTTTTAAAGTATTTGGGAAAGTATAAAACAGAAAGACCCACTTTCTGAAAAGGCTTGGGGTAGAGTAAGATGGCCCTACAGAATCCTTGGTCATGTAAAAGTTTCTGTTAGAAATTCTTCCAGTTAATAGACTGGTTTGTCTTCCGCTCCATCTACAGCTACACGCGTTTGCTCACCTTTGCTGATGGTATTGGATCAGGTGCTCCACCAGTCTGCTGCCTGAGCACTGCAGCACCCCAACCTCTCTTTTGTTTGGGGAGAAAGGGAGAGCAGCGCTGTGGCGCCAGGTCCATACTGTTTCACTTCAATGCCTGCTAACACCCTCCGTTTCAGCCTCCTCTTCATCACCAGCCCCCACCTGTAAATTTGCCTGTGCCTCTGACCCCCATGGTTTCTGAAAGCTTCTCTGTTCTTTCCCTGAATGCCATCTATTTAATCACCACCACCAAAATCCCTGTAATTACGGGCTTCAAGCCTGTGACAAAGGCTCCCTTCTGCCTCTCAGGTGAGCTGCCCTGAGAGGCAGCTCCAGCCATGCGTGCCCTGTGGTGCGGGGCTCCTGTGCTGCTCCTGGGACAATGGCACTCAGGAGCCTCCTGCCCCCAGCCAAGCAGGAGAGGTCAACAGGTGACACAGGGAGAAGTGGAAGTAGGTAGTTAGTTTGGAAGGTATTATTTAAGCTTAATAAGCTACAATTATTGCTTGAACAGTAATCCCTTTGTTTCCCTTTGCTTTTTGCATGTCTTTAGGTTTTAGTGGGGGAAGGTTATTTTTTTATCTGTTGTTAGGGTGATTGTACATTCAAAAATAAGATAAAAAGCATTTTTCCATACCTAAAATGCATCCATGCAAAGACTGTGTTTCATGTTCCCCATCTGTGCCTGAACATTAATAAAATTAATTTGAAGGAATCCTGCTTAAAATGCAGATAATTTTTGTTTTATTTTCTATTTTTTTCTTTTCTCTGAGAGGAGTTGTATAATGCTTGAAACAATCTCTGCAATCCCCTTAGCTGCCTTGGTCCCATATGGCACTGGGTGAGATATGTGCTGCCTCTTCCCTCTTATTCAGTTTAGTAATTGGGAGCAGAACATAGTCCTTTTATTTACCTCAGCACTGTTATACCAGTACTGTAAGTCCTCAGGCAAATAAATGGTTTAAATTGATGTTTGGATTCAGTGTGGTTTTTAATAATGCTTTTCTTGTGATTTGGAGCCATTTGCGTTTAATTGACTTTCATCAAGAAAAGAAACTCCCAACCGTTTATGGTTGGATGTGTACCTGCTCTTTATGTCTGAATATAAGTGCCATTGATGTTGCTGGGAGCTGTGAGGCTTGGTTCAGAGATCAGGTAACCTTCACATGTCAAACAGGATTTTATTTTATTTTCTTCCTTCTCTTTCATGATTAATTTATAGTTTTTATTATTGGCATAGTGTGTTTAACACCCAGCACTGAAAGACTGTGAAGAGAAAGGCTGGGAAATGGCCTTTCGGCTGGCAGCGGTGGGAAGCTGCCATTCCCCGAAGGCCAGGCACAGAGTGGGAAGTGAGATGCTTTTTGCTAATGGGCACAAAGGTTTTGCTGACAGCAGGGGAATGATGAGACTCAGTAAGATTTGCTGCAAGTGAGTCCCTCAGTCATGTGTTTTCTTCCTGTTATCTGTGAGGTTTTGACCCCTTTTAACTCATATCTGCTGATAGGTCTTTCTCTCACCCACTCCCATTTTCCTCCTCTACCCATTCACCATTTTCAGACTTCTAACCCAGTCTCACCCCAGTGTCCCTGGCAGGCCTGGTCATCTCCTGCCCTACTCCAGGCAGCAGGCTGTACATTTCAGGCGGTGCCAGTCTTGCCTCCTGTGCTCCAGGCTTGGTTTCTCCTTCTGCTTTCCCTCTTGTTCACTCTAGTCCAGACTCTTCCAATTAGCTAGCCTAGGTCTGACATGCTGGGAGACTTGGACTTCCATAGGAACAGGCAAACTGAGGAGAAAGTAACAATAAGTGCTTCTCTTGGGCAACGTCTGTTCTTATGTCTGGTTCTGAACTTTCAGTGAATGATGAGTAAAAGCCCACATCAAAGCTCTACATCTATATACTGGTAAATGCTGGTGAGCTTTATATCCTGGTACACATTTGGCTGAGCTGACTCTTCAATATCTTCCCTAACAGACTTACTTCTTGTGTTAACTTTTCTTAATACCACTTATCCAGTGAAGTTTAAAGCTGAATTAATTAAATACATAACTGGATACAGTATCATGTGTGTAGGTGTAGAAATAGTGATCTGTAGAATTAACATACTATACTACATTATTGTCTCCAACTAGAGGGTTAGTAGAACAGCCCTGCCATGAGGAGTTCTTTGTCCCCCATTCACTTATACAGTGATTAAGAGAATAAATAAAATCCTTGGGATCTGCATTTTTTGGTGGTCAGGGTTTTTTCTTTTTTTGCTGCCATCTTGATTTCTGTGTTAATAGACTTGTTTCCAGTTTTAAATATGCAGTTAATTAAGTATGCTGGTATTGGTATTTGCCTAATTGCATTTGAAAATCAATCTACCAAAACACCTTTGTTGTAGCATTTAAATCCATATATGATAGGGCTAAAAAGCAATTTGGCCCTTTTTCACACAGAATTGCAAATATACGTTTGAAGAAAAAGTAGCCAAAACACAGGCTTTCTTTTCTTTCTTTAAATGCCGAGATGCAAAATAGATTTGTGTTTCCCTTAATGCTTTGTTGATGCCAGTAACACTTAGGGCAGTTTCAGGAGTCTCCTGCCCCTCTGGTAAGTGTATGTTGTGTCATGGGCTGTTGTAGGGGAGCTGCTAAGTACAGGTCGTGGCAGGTGCAAATAGCTCAAGTCTCAGCAGGTCAAGAAGACTGAACTTGCCTCAAAGTGAGATACTTGGAACTGTAATGATCTGTTTTGTTCTGACAGGCGCAGTAAGTACAGTAAGGCTAAGCAAGAGGCAGATGAGGAGAAACATTTGAACCAAGGTAAAAGGCAGTGATGCTTGTTTTTTTTTATTTCGTTTATAAAACATGCCTCGTGTTCTGATGCTTGTGAAATAAGGGATGTTATTCCTCTTGGGATAATATGTTTCTGTTTGCCTGTCTTACAGACATCCTTCTTCAAAAATATGTACTTTAGTAACAGGAAAAATAGGAGTATCTGGGTAAAAAGTTTTAAGTGGACAGACAGGGCAAAGGTTCATAAAATTTTTCTATTGTTCCTTTCCACTGAAAAACATCTGTTCCTGGCTAGTGATACCTAAGCTAGATTTTTTTCCCACAATACTCTGCTAAAGCAGTTTTGGATGGGTTAGAGGCAGTCCTGCAGGAAAGGGAACGTGAATGTTGCTGCCTTTTTTCCAGGACTGAATCCTACTATTATTTCCATCTCAGTCATCCAGGTACCAAACCTAGGACCGAAATTCAGAATTTCTTGGCTTCCAAAAAGGAAATGGGATGTGTTTTAGTCTCACAGATCCATAGACAGGCTGCTGGCCTGTTAGGGATGGCAGTGATTTGTGAACCTCATTTGTTGGCAAAAGCCTGATCCCTTGTATCAGTATTAAATATTGATGTAAGGAAATATTAACTGTTTACATTTTAAAAAATCACACTGGAGGAAAAATACAGTAAGTCCTTCCTTCATCAGTCATTCCTGGCTTACAGTACATTTTTATTGTACACTCTCTTTGCTGTTGTATATCATTAAGGCTTCAGTCTCATATGTTCTGTGTTTAGCAGCATGTAGATCAGTGACTTCAGATAAAATATTTCTGCCTTGCAGGTGTTAGAACATATGTGGATCCTTTTACATATGAGGATCCAAACCAAGCTGTGAGGGAATTTGCCAAAGAAATTGATGCCTCCTGTATAAAGATTGAAAAAGTTATTGGTGTGGGTAAGTGCCAGAAGTTTTGATTTTTTTATTTTTTTTTTTCTGTAAATACGCATTTAAATTTGCTTTTAGAAAACTTGGGATCCTGTGATTTTTTTGTATGACAGTTCCCCCAAATGTACTGACATAACAGTTTGACAACACACAAGTGCGTGTTTCATGTTCATGACCATGGATTCTTGTACCTTTTTCCTTAAGGTGAATTTGGTGAGGTATGCAGTGGACGTCTCAAAGTACCAGGAAAAAGAGAGATCTGTGTTGCTATCAAGACTCTAAAAGCTGGTTACACTGATAAACAAAGAAGAGACTTCCTGAGTGAAGCCAGTATCATGGGACAATTTGACCACCCCAATATCATCCACTTGGAAGGTGTAGTTACTAAATGTAAGTAGGTCATTTTGATGACAAGGCCAATTTGGAAGTCACTGAGAAATTAAGTCTGCAATGGTGTGTGCTGGTTCTCTTTTTCTTTTTACCCTCTTTCCTGGGAAATGACAGATGGAGCAGATCCACTGATAGCTAATAGGAGGAAATCAGTGCAGGACAAGTCATTAATCTTGTTGTCAGCTATAAATGGGTTTATGGTTTCAACTGATACTCTATCCGTAGGAAGCTTGTATGTGATTTTGTAGGGGGAATTAATACTGCAGGGGTTGCCTTTTTTTTTCTTTTTCCTATGCCAAGCAGGCATCTTTCACATCTTCACTAGGCTGAGCTGATTGTTACAGGATAGGCAAAAGCAGATGGTGAGCAAAGAATTTAAAATGGTTGGGGGAAAAATACCAAAACAAAAATACAGAGTCATATGTTTAAGGTACAAAGCACAGATGTAAGGAGCAAGCCTTTGAAATGAAATAGGTTATTTTAGTGTGAAACTTGCTTATTTGTTTTCTCTGAGTTACAGGTGTGATAATTCCACTCTGCAGAATTTACCTGGCCAATCTTTTTGTTTGTTTGTTTGGGGTTTTTTAAGTCTGTTAGCATGCACTGAGCCATAAACCCTGCCTTAGAAAGAGAATGGCAGTGCTTGCTGTATGCTCTTGGTAGGCTAGAATTGAAAATACACCTGTGAGACAGACGTGCTTGGGTCTGACTTGATAAGGTGCCATTGTGATAGCGTAGTTATTGTCCCTACTCCAACTGCCCTACGTACCATGTTGGCAAAGCTTGGCACCGATGGGAAATCTTAAAAGACCATTTGAATGTAAAGGCTCATGCTCAGGGTAGCAAAGAAAGCAGTCATCTTGTGAGCTGCTGTTAAAGGGTGGAATTTGTGAAGCTTACATTCTGCAGCTAATGGAAGGTATTAATAGTGTGAGGAATTGAAATTAGATATGGATGCAAAGTTAAAAAGTAAAATACTAGTGTAAAGTATCTCCCATGCAGGGTTGTCAAAGCCATTAATACCATTGAAAAACCCTGTCCCTCTTGAATATCAGTGGGAGCTGAATGCTTACTCTGTCACTTGCGTTTTTAGAAAACTTACCCTTGTTCATTTGACCATCATTTACTGAGGGCTTCCCCCCAAACTGAAATGAAAAGATAATAGTCTGTTTGAATTTTTAAGGTCTGCGTCTTTCTTTTTGTTGCTGTTGTAATAAAGGGGCGGTGGTTGT
The DNA here is from genome assembly GCA_026283785.1 of Coracopsis vasa. NCBI lineage: Eukaryota > Metazoa > Chordata > Aves > Psittaciformes > Psittacidae > Coracopsis > Coracopsis vasa. Next base: position 16,789 of record JANHGB010053221.1, read on the forward strand.
GGTCAGGCCACCGTGTTTGCTATAGACTGTAATTTTTCTAGCACTTCTTGTAAAAGAAAGGCAACAGGGGAATCTTTGTGTTGAAATCCCATTGAGGCCGGAACCCCCTGAGCTATTGCAGCTCTAGCAGTTATAAATGACTATATGCATCTGCATAATGCAGTTGTCACTGAATTAAAATGATTTGAAATTTTCACCAAGGAGGTGGTAGCCTGACCCGAGAACATTTCATTGCCTGGCTTGCAGTAAGTGATGCTTCTGCAGCAAGTCATCTTGGTTACCTCAGAGCTGGTGTGTTTGGTAAACAGGGCTACTTAAGAAGATATTTATCTCAATTTCTCCATAAGTTTTCTGAATGCTGTGATAAATGAATGTATTTAATAAACTGAAAATTAAAGTGTAAGATAAATAGTTGTGTAGATGGGAGCTGGGAGAAGCAGCAAAAACTCATGAATACATTATTGGCTGCTAGTCAAGTACTTTAGTAATTGACTCACTGATGGTAACTTCTCTCTCTATCCCCCTCCCCTGCTAAAGAAGTGCCTGAGTAATGAAATTACATGTTAATGCACTGAAAGAGTCTCCCTTTCTTCCTTTCTACGTTGACATAGTATCTTTTGATTGAGGGAGGTTAATTAAAACTCATTTAGCTGTATTTGTTCAGTGGAAGGGTTCCGGTCACAATTGCAAAGCATAAATGAGGATATATGCAGATTTGCATGGAGTTTTTCTTTCTGCCAAAGAAGGGCCCCAAATGTGAGTTAAAGGGAGAACGATGTTTTATCACATCCCTTTCCTTAATGGTGCATATACTTATTCAAGGTTACTAAGCCCTTCATCCAGAGCAGTGTAGTTTATGCAATACCATCACTTCTCTGCTGCGCTCATGCAAATCAGAAGGGGTTCAGTTGCCAGACTGGCATTTCATGAGCATACCAGTTTGCATGGGACCGAAACAGTAACAGTTTTGATATCAGTTGGGAAGGGAAGAGGAACCAGGAATAGTGAAAGGCATGTGAAGAATAAGTTGTGACTGAAAAGGTGAAATAAGTAATAATGAGTGAAATAAGTGATGTATTGCACGTGGATGTTGGCCTAAGTAAAATTATGTAACATTTTCAGTACGGTCAGTCAGTATAGAATATTGTTTTCTAATAATAATAAGAAGAAAAAAACAGATTACTTCAAAACCAGAAATCCCTGACAAATGAGAAAAACATCTTGGTGAAAAACGCACTGAGGTAGAAATGATTAGGAGAACTTTCAATGCTGCAACATTTCATGGTAGGGTAATTTTCACATCTGGTTGTTCTGGAGCAGGTACTTGCTGGTGACAGACGCAGAGAAAAGTTGAGTAGTTCTGATACCTCTGATGCCAAGACAGAATTGAGCTATCTGCAGTCTAGGTGACATGTCCACTGAACCCTTCTTTTCCCATAATGTTCTGTTATTCAGAGCTTCCTGTACTTCCAGGAAGTACAAAAGCAGAGTTTCTCTGGGTCACTGTCTTTTATTTAGGAAGAAAATCTGTAGTTCCTGTAGCTAAACCATAACTGGGAGGAAGGGTTGCCATCCCATCCTGGCACTCATCATCAGGTGCTCCCTTGGCTTCAGGTGGGCTTGACAGTGCTCATCTTGGGCCCATGCTTCTGCTATTTGACCTCTGATAAAGTCACTTATCTACAGCTCCCAATGCTTACTTTTAGAATGGAGATTATATTGGACCTTTTTCTGCAAATATCTATCTAGGTGCTGAATATCCAGCTTGATTTAGCCCCATGAAATAATTAGTGTTACTTATATGTACCTAAATGTTTTCAGTTTCAGTGTTGTATGACTTTGGAAAGCTCTTAAAGGCAACATCAAGCATTATTTATGTATTTGCTGTTGTTTTACACAGGAGAGTACCCAGAAAGCATCCCCATGTCAGTAACATTACATTACATTTCTCTTCAGATTGCCCAGCTTGGCTTTCGGTATTGCAGCATGGAAAGCTGAGTGCTGCTGAAGCGCTATGCCTGTGTGACACAATTCATTGAATCATTTATCCTGTGGTTGACTTCATGAGACAAATGGCTTTGGCTCATTTATAAATAACAAGAGACACTGAATACAAATTCAGGACAGAAAGTTGAGAGGAACAGCCTGTATTTTTCATTCTTGAACCCAGTTGTCTTGGAATACCTTGTAGCTGCTGACAGCTTCTAACTCACCTAAAGCGTTGATCTTTTGAAAGAGGCAGAGACCAAAGTATTCACAAATTCCATTTTGAAAAAGGAAGGCTTTCTAGTCTTCAAGCAATTTAATTACACTGAAGATATTTGTCAAGTTTGAAGAGCTCTCTATTTCTTAGCTCTCAATTATCAATTCATAAACTCTTTTGAGAGCAGAAGCCACTTTAGTTAAAGACCTTGTCAATGAGCCAAACAAAGGGTTAACCTTCCAGATGGGGCCCTTTGAATGTTTCTGTCCTATAATATTTCTTCTCTTGCTCCCCACAGCTGAGGCATAAGCTTGGTGCTTTTCAAATTAAATTAGATTGTGTAAGCCAGGTGTCTTGGCAGTAAAATCATGTGCAACCCATTTTTATCCCATTAACATCAGTGTTCATCAAGGAATTGTGTTTTTCTTTCTGCGAACTCTAGGTAAACCGGTAATGATCATAACTGAGTACATGGAGAATGGCTCCTTGGATGCCTTCCTCAGGGTAGGTGATTTCTTCATAATAAGCTAAGGAGATTTTATACTGGGAGACATTTTCAGGTCTTCATTCTGAGTTGGTATTTTTTTGCAGAAAAATACAGAAAATTCAGCATTTTTAAAGGAAGTTATGTTTAAACTTGGGAAATTCTGTTTCCTGGTGTTGCCTCCCTCTATTGAAAACCAGAATAAATGTAAAGTGGAAGAATATAGAATAAACGTAATTTTTAAAATAGCAGGGTCTTAAATAATCCATGTTTACTGGGAACAGTTCTGATTTGCTCCATTTTTGAAAACATTGCAAAGCCATAGACTCATTAAAACCAGATTCCTTGCAAACTGGATACTGCATCACTGGAAGCTGTGACAGAACCTGATTTTTACTTTACTGGTGAATTATAGACAGTAGTCAGGAGACCGAGGAAATAGCTTTGCATTTTATTTGAGAAAAGATGGGAATCCAGAGATATGCTCTTTGCCAATTTCAACAGCGGCAATAATGTAGCTTTTAGCTTAACGCTCTGTGATTTTCTTCCTTTCCCCATATGCAGAAGAATGATGGCAGATTTACAGTCATCCAGTTGGTGGGGATGCTTCGTGGCATTGGCTCAGGAATGAAGTATCTGTCTGACATGAGCTATGTGCATCGGGATCTAGCTGCTCGAAACATCCTAGTCAACAGCAACCTGGTCTGCAAAGTGTCTGACTTTGGCATGTCCCGGGTTCTGGAAGACGACCCTGAAGCAGCTTATACCACAAGGGTAAGGAGGGAAAGAAAACGTCCAGTGGGTTTTCTTGCCTGCATATTGGTTTTGTCTTGACTGTGTAGGAAGTGATGATGGTTAGTTTAAAATAATCTCAGTCACAATGAAACCTATATCATGGCCTAAAAATAAACATTGGCCCAGACTCTGTAGCTTGTATAAATTAATGTAGTGGTATTGCTACAACATCAGTGGCAACATCGGTATTTCTTCTGTGAGGATGTGACCCCTGTATTCCTCTGGTTTCTTCAGTGCGCTGGAGTGCGTGACAGGAACCTGATGCCAGAAATTAGAGCTTAGGCTTCTATTCCTTCTGATATCTACAGACATGTATAATGATTTCCAAGTGGCTAGTCCCACTGAGGTTTGATACAGCAAGTGTATAAAACTCCATAAGTCCATCTTTTCCCCGTTGCAAAGCTAGTCATAAATTTGACCTAAATAATTTGGACTGGGAAAAGTGTGAAACCTGCATTCCCATTTTTTTTGTTTCTTTGACATTTTATTGATATTTCAGTATCCCACTGTTAACTAATTTTGCTAAAGCCATTTTAATATGCTGCATGTGGAATAATACTAATGTAAGTACCTCTGGCCACAAAACAACATCCTGACTATTACCAGCCTTTCTACCAATACCTCTGTAATTAACATGCACATGAAGGAAAAAAAAAAAAGTCAGAGTTTATAAAGTCTCCTTTTTTAATTGCTTATTTTTTTCAGTTTTAAATATCTGCCATTCTCCATCTGTTCTCCCTAGTGCAGGGTTTGTTTGCAGCACTCAAATTTTGCAGTTTAATCCCAACACTCATCCTTTAATGGATTCACAGTTCGTTACAGGGAAGGATAGACTCCTGTAGTATTAAATGCTGGCCAGACTTGGTATTTCTCTCTCATAAGGGTGGCAAGTGGAAAAAGCAGAAGTCTGAAAAGCTGTATTCAGGGAAATCAAAGTTTAGACAAACACACAAGGGCAAGACAGAAATGATTTGAAAGCTTTCCTTTGAATTTAGTGAGCGGAGATATAGTATTATGTTTGCTCTCAAGAGTAAACTACAGGGAATCAATGACATTTACTTTACAGTGCATTGTCTTCATTTGGTATCAGTAATGAAGGATCAAGAAAATTTGGATGAACTCCACTGTACTTGAGCAGCTAAGTAAAAAGAGCTTATTGAGAATTTTTAGAATGACAACCACGTATAAACAATGTCCATGCATCTGTGTCTGAAAGGAGGAATAGAGCTTTTTCATAAGTAGAAACCATGCAATAGAATGCAATTTTTAAAGTAAGTGTCTTTTTTTAAGAGATGGTGTGTTCTGCCCTCCATTAATAGTTTAACTCATTAAAGTGAGAGCATCCTATAGCCACACGAGGCAATACTGCTTCAGCATGATTCACCAAGGGCCTGATGCAAAGGGCAAAGAATACATGAGAAGGACCCTTTTTCATTTCACTTGGCTTTGGAACAAGTCCATATTAAACACTTGAGAGAGATATTAGAACAATAAGCCATTGAGTATGCACAGGCTGCATTTAGTTATGGATAAAAACTATCTAGAAGATTGCTGAGAAAAAACCTACCAAAATAAACTTAATCAAAAAAGCATAAAAGCAAATGAAAGAACCTTAAAACCTTTGTTCAGTTTAAGTCGGTCCCCAGATGGAACTGCAGGAAACCAAAAGCTCAATTAAAAACACCTTGCATATTAGCATAAACAAAAGGAGAAATCTCTGGCCTGTGATCACTCAGCTAAGGCAAAATCAGATAAACAGGATGGAGTGAGTTCATTTTAAAACAGTGCAGGACCTCAGCGGCGCAAATCAGATGCCCAAGTGTTTTTATTTGTTTAAAAAGAAGTATCTCAATGAGAGACTGCTCTCTCCAACAGGTATTAAAAGCAGCCGTGTGCCATGGTTCTGGTGTTGAGCTCCTCCCATGGGGACTGGGAGAGCCCAGAGGCTTGCTTGCTGTCTCATGTCTCTGGTAGGAGTTGGGATATTGCCCATGGGAAACACCACAGTATTCATAAATCTTCCCAGTTTATCCTCTCTTTATTTTACCTTTTTGAAAAGTAAAACATTTATAATCCCATTTTTCTGAAACAGGCCAAACAGGTCAGACAGGCAAGCAAGGAAATAGTAATTAACAGCCAGCATGTACTTATTTGTTTTGTCAACTAAATCTCTAATATATACTTTGTAAAACCCCTGGCTTGTTCTCATGCTTCATCATAGCCCTAAGCAGAGATCTCTTAGAGGGCTGATAAAAATACATTTAACAATTTACTGGTTTGCCTCCTTGTGACTAAAGAAAACAGATGGGCAGCATTGCCTCCTGGTTGGATCTGACAGTTTTATGGCAAGAAGAATTAAAAGTGGATGCCTTTTCAAGAAGGATTCTGGAATTGCGTACAGAAAACCATTTTGTGTTCTTAATGGCAGTGTAGAACTGTGTCAGGCCCACGCTTTACTGTGTCACTGACTCACTAGCCTGTGGTTTCTTTTATTTGTGACAGGGTGGCAAGATCCCCATCAGGTGGACTGCACCAGAAGCAATTGCCTACCGTAAATTTACATCAGCTAGTGATGTGTGGAGCTATGGCATTGTCATGTGGGAAGTGATGTCCTATGGAGAAAGACCTTACTGGGATATGTCCAATCAAGATGTGAGTCTCCTCCTGAGCTTCCTCGTTTTTCTCTCCCTTTCCTCCCCCATGCCTTTATATTTCTCCTTAGATGTCTGCTGATGTGTTTCAACTGCTATATGGTTATAAGACATTTACTCCAGGCTTTTAGAAGGATATAATTAGTGGTAGATTCCTGTTTTCTCAGGGAACTTCTCTGGAGCTGAGACTTCCTTGAATATTTCAAGCCTGGGCTATGGAAAGGAAATAGGAAATTCTTAAGTTAGGGTCTGTAACTTATGCATCAATCTTTTCTCCTTTCTTTTTTCTTTTTTTTTCCTTTTTTTTTTACTTTTTTCTTTTTTAATATATATTAGCAAAAATGGTGCAAGCAATTGAAGTAAAAAAGAAGAATGAAGAAAAAGGAGACAAATATATTTAAACTGTCAGATCGTAATGCTGCCAAGAGAGGGAAGATTTGAATGTTGATATTAAATCTCAACTTTATTGAAAGTCTTTAAGAAAAAGCACTTTAATTTAATGGGGCTTCCTATTAGTAGTTAATTCTTCAAGCCCCAGTGCACTTGTAATTTCTTCCAGATGATTTTATTTCTTGTAGGATATCTAAAACAACACATATGAAATCCAATTCTGATTATCAGTCAGAGCATCCTTGTGACAATTGCATAGCTGCCCCCTGAGGACATTAAAAAGCAGCTTTCCTAAATGACCATTCTTAAATTATGCATGTCCTGTTTAACCGTACCATCTGGACTACTTCAGTGTATTCCAAGGGGGAGCATGCACAATGGCTGCTATTCTAGAAGAGTATTTAATAATAATGCTAATAAGAGCTTTTGCTAATAGAATTTTTATTAAATGAAAAAAAAAAAATCCCAGTGAAAATGAGGCACAGATTATCCATAATTCTTTTCCCAGGGGATCTAGAAACATATAAAGGAAGAAGAAAATGTTAATCTGAATATATGGTCATGGGAGTGGTTAAGTCATTTTACAAGTCATCTGCTTTCTTATGTGGAGCTGAACATTTTCAAAGAGTGTCTAGATGCGGATGGCATTTAATCTAAATGGGGGATATAATTTTAATTTCCTTCTGATGTGAAATATCTCTTCTGGCACCCAGTCTTGCCTTCCTTTACTAACAGGAAGTCATCAAGATTTAGCAAGAAAATAAAACACCAGATGTGTCTCAGTTGTATCAGGCATGTCTACGCTGCACAGTGGAGCTCAATGCAACAAACACACAGCTAGCATATTAGGCTGGTATACACTGCTAACGTGTGGTGCTACACCATGTTGAAAAGCTGGCTTGAACAGGACAGTGAAAGCCAGTATTCCTGTCTTTGCATCCTCTTTTTAATATATGGCATAGACATACCATTTTTTTTCTTCTTAATGATGTTGAGAGTAGTGTCATTCACAACAAAGCAGAAGTGAATTTCCAATTATTCTGTGTCTGTTGAATCAAGAGAAATCAAAAGGATCTTTATGCTTTCCAGAGTAGTGAGAGCCACTTTGTTTGTAGTCACTGAATAGCTGCTGTTAGTACAAGCATATCCCTCACCCTGTCCTCCCAGTGGATTTTAGCCACTAATTGGACAAGAGCAGAACAAGGGAATTTAGTGCAATTCAGTGTCATGGTGAATCCTGCTAGCAAAGTCATATCGATTAATTAAAAACTGAAGGCTTCTGGGTCATACCAGAATTGAGTCCTGGTCACATCCCATTCTCCTGAGGGGGCTAAGAAGCCATTAGAGTACTGAGCTCTGGAGCCCTTTTCAGAGGATTTGAAATTGCTTCAGCTTGTGAGTTTTTCTGGTTTTTATTAAGTATGAATTGCATACTTCAGTTGCTGCATTGGACTTCTGAACATTCTTGATAAAGCTGCACAAAAGGGTTCCCATCTCTGCATTTCTTGGCTCAGAGCATAAAGTGGTGAGAAAACAGGTTCAAGGCCTGTATTACTGACAGAGAGGAGGGGGACAAGGGGTTGATATGCTGTGTCCTAAAAGTGATGGGGAAAACTTCATCTTCAACATATGACACCCAGAACTGTTGCTTCTCCAACCTTCTGTCCAATAAAGATAGTTGCTTAATTCTAACCTGGGCTATTTTGTCATCCTTGTATCCTGTGTGCTTTCTTGTAAAATATTGCCCTGCTCTGTGTCTGTTTTGGATGCTGTACCCTTTTAGTTTTGAATTGCTGAGGAGAAACAACAGTTCTGAGACCACCAACTGCCTGAGCCTGAGTGCCATTTTCCATGTTGTTTCACTTAATTGTGGATTTGTTTCCATACTTTGGATTGCCCTAGGATAAATGATACTCAGCTGGTAGATTTGAGTAGTGTCTGATGTTCTTTAATGTCTTCCTAATTGTGCCATTTATAGGTTATTAAAGCCATTGAAGAAGGATATCGGCTGCCACCCCCAATGGACTGCCCCATTGCTCTCCATCAGCTGATGCTAGACTGCTGGCAGAAGGAACGCAGTGACAGGCCTAAATTTGGACAGATTGTCAACATGCTGGACAAACTCATCCGCAACCCCAACAGCCTGAAGAGGACAGGCAGCGAGAGCTCCAGGTCAGCTGTGCTTTTGTAATGGGGATGTACGAGGAAGCATAGTGGAAATGACAGGCAAAGCTGCATGTCACATAAACCTCTGTGCTGGGCTTAAAGTGTGCTCTGTGGCTCTGCAGAGCCTGACTGCAGAGCAGACATTGCACCGTGCAATGGTTCAGAGAACAGTCTTAAACAAAAGTTCTGATGCAGGGAAGCTCAGTTTGAAGGCGAAGTTTGATGCATCTTTTCCCTCTCCCCCCTAGTGAAGAGGCTTGGAAGGGTAGCCTTAATGCAGTGTAGCTGACAGGAGTGATGTGGTTTTCTGCAGGAAAAGTACATCATCAAGTTTTATAAACCCTAGATTTGTGTAGGATTTGCAAATGAGCATTATGGCATTACAGCCAACGCCTTGCGGGCATTGGGAAGGTGTGGATTAATTTTTATGTGAATTTGAATTTAATTTTGTGGAAAGCCAGTTTCATGTCTCCACCGATCCCGCATTACATTGGTGTTTTGTTTTGTTTGCTAAGCCCGGTATACCTGCTACGTGCGAAAGAAGTGCAGTAGGAAGGAAACTCCCAGAGTTGTAGGGTAAAACCAAAATATCTTTGTTGAGACAGATCAGCAGTTTGTTTAAGCTGGTGAAACACTGCTGAAGTAATAGGAGCTTGGCTAATTTGCACCAGGTTTGTTCTATTTTTTTCAAATGCCTTTGCTTTGTCAGGTAGATTTACTTGCAGCGAATATGGAAAAAAGCTTGAAAGAAAAGAAACAAGAGGAAGATAATGGGAAAATATTTTTCAGTAGAAGGGAAGATATAAAAATATCTGCAGGGCAATACAAGGTTAAGTTTCTTGAATCAGTGAAGGAGTAAAACAAGTTCTGCTTTAGCCTCCAACAGAAAAACTTCCTGGAAAAAGCTATTTTTGTTTTTAAACTTGAAGGTCCCTTTGTGAATTTTCCTTACAATGTAGAATATCAGAAGAGGGACTATTAACCCTGTGAGACCCCTATCACCACATTATCTCCAGATTGCCCTAACTGCATTGGTAGCCTGGCAAAAATGTATCCACCCTTGAGACTTAAATAATTTACATGGCGGGATTCACAATCTGATCTGCTGTGATAATTTGATTTGAGAATCACAGCATGATCTCCTCCATTTTGCTTTCTTTCCAATTTACAGGTGCTCTTTGAAAATACATAGATTTTACAAAAAATAATAGCCTGTTCAAGATCATTTCATGTTCATGGCTATTTATAGATCTTTAATTTTCTTCTCATTGGAATATGAATTTCAAGTATACATATACCATTACTAATATACAATTTTATGTGTGGACCATAAGTGCATATAATTAGGTTGCCATCACTGGTCTTGTGTTAGATAGTACAGAAAAAAACTTGTACCAAGTAGTACCAGCATGTACTGGGTGCCTTAGGCAAGACATAACTATGCTATTGCACATCTAATCTTTGATAATGTGCATTTTCAAATAAATTGCTAAATTATATTTGTTTTGGTTAGATAGATAGTAATTTATAATGGTTTAATGAAACTGTGATTTACAATAGACATGGAATAATGAGATACTAAGAAGCAAGTTTGGTAAAAATAATTATTCACAAATCTGTGCAAGGGAAAATAAGAAGCACATTCCACAGTGCAAACAAAGATCAAAGCTTGCATGATTCCCGCCACTTCTGGCACACGCGCTGGTCAGGAATGGATTGATTAAAGAGGGGATTAACTCCCTGCTGTCCTGAGTTTGATTGAATGCCCTGAGCTTGCCTGCAAACCTGACTGGAAACAGGATTTATCTGAACCTGCCCTGAGTTTTGCCCTCCAAACCAGTCTGGCAGGTTGTGAGCTCCCAGTTCCTTTGCACATACTTCAGTAGTGTTTCTATAGTTGCCGAGCTGAGGTCTGACACATGCAGGATTGGCAAGGTCTTGCATTGCTGCCTGTGAGATACAGACCCAGTAGGCTGAACGCCTTCCAGCATTGCCATCTTCTTTGTTTCTTGAAGTAAAAACATTTTCTATGAACTTTGTTGTATCTGAGGTGGAAATCGTAAGTGACATTGTGGTTCAAATTAGATCTGAAAGCAAAAATCGAAACCTAAGATCAAATTCATTCTTAGCAAAATTCGGCCTATTACTTTGCATTTTGTGAAGTTTCTTGCATTGGTGTACGTTGCTGTGCAGAGAACCGCCAGTTTCACTGAGCACAATGTCTTGTCCTTACTTTCTCTCATCTTTGAGGATAATTGTTTCAGAAACCAAACTCTTTTTTGCGATTCATGATCCAGTTGACACCATTTCTCTGTCCTTTCACTGTTTGGCATCCAGACCTAGCACAGCCCTGCTGGATCCCAGCTCCCCTGAGTTCTCAGCGGTTGTTTCTGTCAGTGACTGGCTCCAAGCCATTAAAATGGAGCGATACAAGGATAACTTCACAGCTGCTGGCTATACCACCCTAGAGGCTGTGGTGCATATGAACCAGGAGTAAGTACTCAATGATATAATAAAAAAACTGGTAAATCTGGATTTAATCAACCTCTTTTCCTTTGTGCTGCATATCATTACACTCATTAAAGGAATGGAATGCCTTTCATTTGGATGGAGAATAACTTTAAAATGCCTCCATAATGCCCTCACTTATTTAATTAAACATTTCTGTACATCTGCCTTGCTTTTGCTGTGTTGCTTGTGGTTGACTCTTAATATTCTTCTCTGCGCCAGCATCTTATCCACAGTTCTCAGCCCCCTACTTCTCTTGCTTTCCACAGTGACCTGGCAAGGATTGGGATCACTGCCATCACGCACCAGAACAAGATATTGAGCAGCGTTCAAGCAATGCGCACCCAAATGCAACAGATGCATGGCAGGATGGTCCCCGTCTGAGCCAGTACTGAATAAACTCAAAACTCTTGAAATTAGTTTACCTCATCCATGCACTTTAATTGAAGAACTGCACTTTTTTTACTTCGTCTCCTCGCCCGTCGAAATAAAGATCTGCAGTATTGCTTGATGTACAGATTGCGGAAACCGAGCGTGTGTGTTGGGAGGGGAGCCTCCAGAAATGACAAGCCGTCATTTTAAACCAGACCTGGAACAAATTGTTTCTTGGAACATACTTCTCTGTTGATCAACGATATGTAAAATACATGTATCTATATAAATATAAAGTCACATTCAAGTTTTGATGCTATGTTTGCTGCCAGATACTGTGCTTAAAAAACAAAAACGAAATTACTTTCCTTCTCCCTATGACCCGTAGGATTACAACCATAGTGTTTTATTTGTGGGTGAAACCACCGTTGTGCATCTTTCACTGGAATGAAGAATCTGCCCTAGGATATTTTTTGCAGACTTGATGCATCACTAATACCTTGCAGAAACCTCAGTGAGAGTATCATTGGGCTAATCAGTGCCTGCCGATTAGTAATCTACTCATTTATGGGCTTGAGACATGAAATGACCCATCTCGTGGATTACTGGGCAAAACTGGACTTTTGGGGAGTTTGTTGGCTGTTGTTGTGCTGTGCTGAAGCCTACCACTTAGAGACATTTTGTGAACATCTTGCCAGTAGTCAGCTGTGACAATCGTGGCTGTGGAGCTTTCAGACTTTTTTTTCTCGTTCAAGAAGCAATTCCCTTTGCCACATGAAGAAGGTCAGTGGAAGTACAGTGTACAACATGTTCATGGTGCTTTATTTCTTAAACTGTGCTAGGATTTCATCACTGTTGGGGTAAAAAAAAACAAAAAAAACAAAAAAAACCAAGTGCTGTGGAATGTATTATTTGGGGTTCCCAACTGGTTTGTATGAACCTGTGCTGGTTTCCCAGACTAATTGCTTAGTGTTTCCCATTGTTTGCTCTATTTGATGACAGTGAAAATTGCACTGTTTCAAAACCTGGTCTTGCTTTCAAGCTGTTGCGTGTTAGGATGTGCAGACAAGGTGTAGGAGTGCATCTTGGGGCTCACTCAGTTCAGTGCTGAGAGCTTGACCCCACTTTGCACTAAGAGCAGCAGGGATGCTCTTACATTTTTTGGGTAGAAAATCCCATGCATATAGATTGTATAGAAAGTAAGAATAACCTTGTAAAGTAGAGATAATCATAAATACGCCAAAGATCCAAGGACTTTTCCCTCCCTTTCATGAAAAACAGTAGAGCCAATATTTATGTTTTAGAAAAATCAGTCTCAGTTGCTGTGTCAGTGGTTTTATGGGAAGGAAAGCAGAAGGAAACGGGGTTATGCATGCAGCCTTCCTGGTTTTGCATAGTTTGGGTGTTGGACATGGTGATAGTGCTATGTTAAGCAGCAGTGTTATGCTTCACACATGGTGATGCAGTCTCACCAGCTGTGGGAACTAAATTCACTTTTGAAATCATCCCCATACGTTGGATTCTCAAGGCAACTGTGGGTGTGAGTGCCAGGTTAGGCTGCATGGCTAAGGTCTAAGGGCCGGTCCTTAAGTATGGCAAACAGGATGGAGCATGACCTGCTTGAAAAGCTGCCTTCCAACTGCTACAAGAAACAGATGGAAAGTTGCATGAGTGAAAGCATCTTGTAGGTTGCTAGGTGGAGGTGACTGCTGTAGGAATGTGGTTGTCCTCATTAGGTCACACAGGATAAAGCTTTATCTGGCAAAGCTCTGAACACATTTAAGCTTGAATTTTGTTTATATTAAAGATATTATTACTCTTTTTGAGCAGAGTATATAGATTAGATTCCTTTTAAAGTCCTTTCAAGTGAGGAGATGACCTTAGAAAAAAGACAGAATCAGGCCCACTTGTACTGGGTAGGAGGAGGATTTTAATGACACATCCTCTAGAATAAACGTTGTTTTTTAGCTGTGCCAGGCACAATGTCAGAAAGGTGAGATTTGTTTTGATGGCTCTGAGGCTGGTTCTTTGGTCTGTAATGGTTTTGTCCCACTCTGCACCTGACAGCAAATTCAGAAATGATTTAGTAACTTTGTATGTCAAGGGTTTTTAATAATTGCATTTATTCTAGATCCAAAACAGCTCACTCACTTGGACAAGTCACACTTACTATATTGTCACTCACATCACTTTTTGTCACTTTGAACAATAACTTGCTGATTTCAAACACTAACTCTCCCTCACCACCAAATCTCTCAGAGAACAACTTGTTCAGAGTATGGGATGCTAAATTTGCATCCTGTCAAGTCATGACAGCTTAGTAAAAACGGTTCTGCAGTATTACTTGTGAAAGCTTTTCAATTTCAAAGAAAAAAACCCAACCTTTAAAAAACTACTTAAACCAGCATGTTTTAATGTAATTTTGCCAGGCAAGGTGAGAAGTGGTTACTCGTTTTAAAGACCTGACACTTGTACTTCCAGCAGCAAAAATTCTGCTGCTTCTTAAGTGCAGAGATACTTTGTTTCTTCTTGCTGTAAATCTGTTGCATTCTGTTGAGGTTTTGTTTTTATGTAAAAACAAAATACACCCAATTTTCTGGCCAGATTGTAAAATTTCTTTCTTGGAGTTTAGTAACTGGAATTCAAAACACTCCAATATTTTCCACGCAAAATGGAAAACTGTGTCCCTACGGAATGAAAACTGTGAAGGCAGCTGAGATGCTGGGTTTTCACAGCTGCCATTGATGGTTGTGTTTCCTGTGATAAAACACAGCCAATGAGGGGGCATCCACTTCAATGTGCTTTTAAGTGGAGGAGAGCAGATTAAAACAAAATATGTGGCACCAAGGAAGCAAGTCTTTGAAACAGTGTGAGGGAAAAAAAAGGGGCAAGGAAGGCAAAAGGTTCTCACCATCTGAGAACTGCTGGCTGTATTAGTCTCGCTTGCCCAAGATGGGTGAACTAGCCAGTGTGGCAGTGCTCTGCATCCACCTGCATTTGCCATTCCACCACCCTTTCCTGTAAGAATTGCATCTCTTGCTACTTTGTCCTCTGTCCTTTAGGTAATCCTTCTCCCCTTTAGGAAGAGGTTTTATTCCATGAACCTGCTGCCAGGTCACCTCTTCACCAGGGCAGAGATGAGTTCAGCTCTCTAACTTTGATGTGAATCAGCAATTACAGCAGCCAAGGAACAGCAGTGCTTCATCTGGGAAATCTAAGAGGAGGCATTCAGGCAGGTCTGCCCATCTGCCTTGTTGCATGTTGTTTAATATATTTGTGTTTTCTTTTTGTGCAGGGCAATTAGATTTTGCTTTCACGTCCTTATAGCCCGTCCTATTGATCATATTGACCACGGAGGAACATAGACTAGCCTTCTGGATCTACAGTTGCGTCTTCCATAGCACTGATTCTGGAGAACACATGCTGAACAGTCACCAGTTGCTGAAGAGAGCGTGACTTTTACTTTCTCTTTTTTTTTTCATGTGCCACCCACTCCAGGTTTTTTTCGTCATTGAGAGCTAACTAACTCATTAAGACTCAGCACCCAGTTGTCACTTGAGGAATGTACTGTGTCAAAGACCTGCAGACTTCTGGATGTTTTGGGGTTTTTTTCCCCTCTCCTTTTGCTTTCTCTTCCTACCTTTGGTTTTATTTATATATTTTGTTATTTTCTCTCCTCATCCCCTTGGCTGTCACTGCTGCATCTCCGATGGATGCAGATGACGGAGCACTACACATCGTACCATGGACACCAGACTAGGTGCCGCAGCAAAGAACCCAGTTCCTGTGAGCTGCCCATATACATTGCTGAAGTGACATTTTACACAAAACGTGCCATTGCAGTGATATAAATATATTTTTTTTCCTTGAATGGATAATGGATTAGTATCTCCTCTGAAAGGTGCGTATGTGTGCTTGTGTGCGTGTGTTTGTGTGCGAGTCACCTCCTGTGTAGAACTGCCTGTGAATGTGCCGAAAACATCTCTGGAGGCGCAGGAGTCCCCTGTCATAAGAGAGCAGGCCAGTAGCTCGTGTTTGCCATGGTAGCGAGAACACACACATTAAAATGATGTTTAAATTTCTCTATCTACAAGTGTATTTTTTAGCTGCCACACTAACCTTAATGAGTAGTTCTACAGCCTGAAATAGGCAATTTCAAGTTAGTTTTGGAGTTACGGATTACGGGCTCCGTAAGGGTGCTAAAGATATTCTTAAGTGTTGTTTATTTGTATTTAATGCCCTGTTTGTGATCAAAACTGACCAGTTTCTCAATGGCAAGGTGATGGAGGCAACACCTGCATATCCATCCACTGGTAGCCCTGACCTGAACTCTTAAGTAGCCTTTTTTATCTGCAAAAATAGGATTTTAAAGACTTGTTGAATGCGAACAAATATATGCAATTCTTCAGTTCACAGAAGCACCTTGCTCTGTGTGCAAGCTGTGAAAACTTCTAACGTAATAATCAAAACAATTCATTTGCTCTCAGCAAAGTTAAAGAACAATAATGCAACAAGACTTTTAAGGTTACAGTAGTTAGCAAGAGGGTTGTGAAATGTGTCCTGTTCCTCTTGCGGGTGATGAAGAGCTAGTGAAGTGCAGTAGAAGGCACTCTTTCTTCCATGGCCTGAGGAGCAGTGCTGCAATTTACTGGTACTACCTAAGAAAGCTTTCTGTGTTTGGAGAATTCACTGTCAATGTAAGGTAGCTTGAGTAGAGCTGTGCCCCAGAGCCCAGGGAACATTACGGCCACTAGGGATTTGGAGCAGGGCAGGTTATGCTCCCCACTTGCTTCCTGGCCATGGGGGGCTAGCATCTGCCATGGTACCCAGTGCAGCACAGCCAACTGCCATGGGACAGGGGTTCACTCCAGCAGACATGGGAGAGCCTGGATCTGCTATGTTAAAAGTGAGTGCAGCCTTGACCAGAGCCGTAAAGTGGTGTCCCAAAGTTGCTCCAGCTTTCTCCTCTTTTCCCTCCTCATGGACCCTCCGAGCTCACTGTTAACCATAGTTATGCCTGCAGGGTCATGGAAGGGAAGTGAGGCTGCTGCGCTGTCGGGCAGAGCCCGGGCATGGTCTGGATGCCAGGAAGTACCAGCTATGCCACTCAGCATGGCCCACGGCAGACTGCTCCAGAGGGAGCTGGGGACGAAAGGAAAGCGAGTGCCACGGCACTGCTTCCCTTGGGGAAGAGGAGAGGTCAGCACCAGGACTGTCTCGCACGAGAAGCCTCTGTTTGTTCAGAAATTGTCCTGCTTGCACACCATTGGTTGATGTTTGTCCGGGTTTCTTGCTGTACTAATTTTGTGATGGATCTTATGTATTAAAAATATATATGTATAAAATACAAGAGGCTGGTGAGTAACCAGTAAACGGGACTTAAAAAGCAGTATTTTTCTTTTATGTGACATTTTCATAACCAGAAAAAAAAAAATCTGAAATACTAATCAGACAAATAAAAAGAGAGTGCATTTATTTTTTTGTATCACTGCAAGTATGTTGGAATATGCAAGGACTGTGGTTATAATTAGAATGTATGAGGCATATTATAATTTAGTTCATACTGAAAAAATCTAACAGCATTTCTTTGTTCGTGCATTTGAACGATCTCTGGGTTAGATATATAGATTTTTCTATTTTGTTTTAATTTGTCATTTCCCCTCCCCCCTCCATGAATTTTAGGTACACATAACTTATGTCATTTATTTATGGTCTTTTATACCTAGTTTGTAAAATTGTAAAATAGAAAACAATGCAAACATTTGCATTTGAAAATAATAAAGTAGTTGCTGTACAAACCTGAAATGGACTATTTCTAGTTATTGCACTTTTTGTCATTTAGTGTTTATCAAGAACAGGTACAAATACAGAACTTGGAATAATAATCCTGGTGTTTGCCCCAAAAGGATTAATTCTCTTCAGTGGATTTCACAGGAACACACTCCCAAAGGACATTTAAACTGCGTAACTCCCGCGCGTACGTTAAAGCACTTTACTTTTGCTTGTTTACCATCTGGATTGTGTTGTGTGCTGAATATTTGTAATGTGGGAAGGATGCTGCAGTCAGGCTGACCTTGTGAATGATCTCAGTGCTTTTTCCTTGGAGACCAGGTAGCATCCATGGGCACTATGCCTGAGAAAAAAAAAAGCAGGATCATAATGTTGTTTTATTGGCATGCCTGGGGTCAGCTGGGAATAGTTTCCCTCCTGTCTCCTGCTGTCTGGACCTTTCCTGGGGCCAGACTTCACCTCGGCAGAAATCCTACAGTTTTCACAGCTTCCTTTGGGCCAGGGATTTGCCTCTATTGGGAAACTGTGACCTTGCTACTGAGTTGCTGCACTTGTTGCTCTGTGGCCTACGTCTGCATGGATCAGTGGGCTCATGTTGGAGACTCACGACCAGAGAGAATGAAAGGAGCAGGAGAGAGGGGAGTGAGAAGCCGAGGGACAAAATGTAACCCAGAGGTGTGAGGGTGTTGGGAGCAGCAGAAAATGGAGAGGGGAAAGTTTCTGTGACGTGGCCTTCGAGCCAGAGACAAGTGAGTAGGTATTGTGTAAAGGATATTGCTGTGTAATGGTAGCAGACGTATGGGCACGTGCTGCATATCCTGAGTGCCAAGGGTGTAATGTCCTGAACCGTCACTTCTTCACAATACTGCTGCTTTAGTTTAGGATATACGGGCTTTTGGGCACTTTAACTGTATGAATTGCACATGTCTACAGTTCACAGGTACCACAGCAAGGATGGTGGCTCCTCTAGAAATTTTCACAAGCTTTTGACTTGTCTATTTGGAAAATACTTCGAACCAAATTCTTCTTGGAAAGATTCCAGTGATGCCAGAGGAACTATATCATACAGTGCTGGTCCCAAGAAAGTCCCAATGGCACTGGGTTATTGTATTTGAAATGCAAGTCTGCTGTGTCCTTTTGTACCTGGGAGAGCAAGCCAGCCCACTAGGTGTTTCTCTGGTGCCTGTATTCAGCCAGATGGTGTATTAGGAGACAATGTGCCATAGCTGGCAAAACAGATTCCTTTTAACACGCTCAAAGAACTTTTATAAATTCTTTAGTTTTATTATAAAATGCAAGGAAAACCTTTAAATCTTTTTACAAAAATACTATTTCAAAATGTCCAGTGAGGACTGACCATGTGGGTACTCTCCCTTCTCTTTCTGACTCTGCTCTTTTTCCCTTTTAGCTCCCAAATCTAAGAAATCATTCCATCAAAATGTCCTACCCACATGGTTTAATTTTTTTCCAAGTATATGAGTTTTACTGAAATATTTCCTTACCAAAAAGACATTTGTTCTCTCTCTGCCCTTATTCTTTCCACATATTTATACAGGAGCATGAGGCATGCGAATCTATTTACGTTTATATTTGCATCTCAGTGGCAACGTACATAGCTGCCCATGAGCTGCGCATGGAGTAGTGTGAAGAGCAGACATGGTTTATCTAGAGACATTGGAGCTGTTGTAGACAGGTCAAGGAAAACAAAATGGTTTTTGACAATTGGGAAGAAAAAAAATAAAAGCATGTTATGCTCTAAATCAACAACTTGATTAAAACTAGACCTGCATTTGAGGCCTTGACCTTAGTTATTCTACCCTTTCCCTTGCAAGGAAGTACCCTTGGGCCATTGACTGATTCTCTGTTGAATGGGTTGCAGACCTCTGACATATCTTATTTCTGCAATGGCCCTGAACATAATTCTTTGTTTACAGGAGCCTCCGAGAAAGTTACATGAATATGTAGACATTTTCTTCAGAAAATAAAAACAAAACCTAAAGCATTCCCTTCCAATCAGCTTAGTAAAATGTATTCTCCATGGGTGGATGGAGATAGCAGCTACATTAACTTACTTTTATACACGTTTATATAGAGAGCAATTATATTCCAGTAATCTGCTGTGGATTACTAGCCTGTAACCAGACCAACAAAAGATAATGAAATCCTTGTTTTTATAGTGTTCTTGAATTTACTCATGATTCTGTTCCATAAACTGTTGCAATGAATTAAATGGGCTGAGGCATTTTGGCATTCACTTTCTGAAGACTGTTTTTAAAATACAAAAGAAGTGCTGGTCAGCAGAACAAAACCACCATCAGGAGCCCTGCTCTCCTCCCATTTCTGCCAAGGTAACCTTCCTCCCCTGGGGTCAATAACTAAGATCTCAGGGCTGGGCAATACAGGGCTGTTAGGCAATTACAGGTGCAGGTAGGTGCTTACTGCCAACGTTTTAATGATGCTTTGGAGCTGCTTAGCCAAGGGGTGCAGCAGCTCACGTAATGAGCTCCCGCTTCGCAGTTGGATTTTCAGCCTTGCATTAAGTGTCTTGCTGATGAAGCTCCCGAAACATCTCCATCATCATCATCACTAGGGGAGGGGAAATTTTTCGGAAGCCAACCATCACAGCAAGAAGCTGTGTAAGCTAAGAGAGGTTGGAAAGCTATGGAGGGACTTGCTGTGCTGCTCTGGTGCCTCTCGCCTGCTGCAAACCTTGTCCTAAACCAGCCTCTATGAGAGCAGCCCAAGGCAGGTTCTGCCCTTGCAGGCCCTTCTTCCTTCCTGCCTCTCATGGCCTTCATAAGCAGCTCTCTCACAACAAACTATCACTGGGATGGTGGCTTTCACAGAAGTTATCTTTCCACTTGGGCCTTCTGTCACCCTGAGCAGGATCGAAGGTACGGGAGGGTCCTTCAGTGAGAGAAGGGATGGATGCATGTGCCCTATCCTGGAAGATGCTCTCTCAGCTCCTGCTCATTCGAAGGCTGAGGGATGGTCATTAGCTCTAGGACAGCATCAGCGTTTAGGCTGCTCAGCAACTGTGGCCGGCCAGGTCATATATGCTTTGAAAATACAGACATATGGGAGCTGCGTGGGCATCAGAAATAGAGATTTAAGTGGGTTTAAATCCAAAAGTCCCTTAAAAACTCTGGCTTCGGATTTTCAGGAGTGCTGTGGAGCTCGGTGCCTTCTCATTGCCATGTGCCAATGGGATCACCAGGAAACTCAACACTTAAAAATTCAGCATGAGAATCCCCAGAGAAGCAAGGGAGTGCTTGGTTTATCTGCCGACCTCATTAATCTGTGTCTGAGAGCTTACCTGGGACCTTCCAGCCAGCAGGTTTGCAATATATGACAAGTATTAAAGAGCATTTACTTTCACCTTTCTGAAAGATTGGCTAAAAATCCCTTGGAAAAAAATGCTTCTGGAAAAAAATGCAAGGTTAAAATGGTCTGATGATGTTCTTCTGCACTTAAAGAGGCTGCTGGATTGGTTGAAGCATCATGACGTGAAAGGCCTAACAAAGTGACACTGACAATAAGAAATTAAGGACAAATGAGTTGATCTGTTTCCACGGGTGGTATGAACTGATTTGACTGGGTCTGCCCTGACTTGCATCAGTTTAAGGATCTAGTCCTCAGCTACATGAAACTTTAGGTAATTTTTATTTTTTACCAGAAAAATATATTCTGAAGAGGTCATTTTGTCTATTGTATCTTTCTTTTAATGTGGCCATTATTCATATTAGAAGTACATGTTTAAAGATGCAAAATTATGGTATCCAGGAACAGACAGGAAGGTTTCTGTAGGGTCCCTGAACTTCTCTCTTTGTCGGCTTTGTTTTCAGGTTCACATTATGACGGCAGATGGGTTTTGTTTGTCCAAATGGTTAGGATTGCAACATGTCCTCAGAGACCATTTTTGTCATTCTTGCAGACTCTCTCAGAGTGCTCCATTAAGGCTGTTGAAAGAGCAGGACATCTATGTATCATTCAACTATTTTTGATCTCTTGCATCCACAGATGGAGGAAAGAAATGGAACCCTAAACAGCCCCCTCATGACATTAAATGAGTTGCTGACTGGGCTGATCCCTCGCAGAGGGAAAGCAGCTTAATAATCTGGTTCTTATTTTTAAAGCAGCACCAGCAGCGCAGTTGCTGTTGTGTCAAGATTCACCCACTACGATGCTGTTCCACACCACGTGCACTTTTCCTAGTAACTCCTGCTGCCTGGGTGAAGCAGGGAGCGGAGCCCAGGCCAGTGGCTGCTGCTGAATGTTCGCAGGCAGCATCTCCATTCTGCCCGTGCCCAAGGATGCTGCTTTCCTCAGTGTGACCAGCCTCAAAACCTGATGTCTAGAAACTTTTATTACACAGGTGTTGCCTCACTTTCCACCTGCTTTTGTCTTCACACGAGGCTGCAGCCTGCTGGGAGCTACTTTTGACTCACCCAGTGTTTTGGAGGAGATCAGCTTTGGAGCTGGTTAGTTTTGGAGCCAGTTTGTCATCCTGAGCAGGTGGAAGAGATCATCAAAAATTTTTTAATCAGCTTTGAAAGTGGGTGTCGTTGATCCAGGAACAAAAAGCATTCACCAACTGCTAAATCCAATCAACCGTGGGTGACTGATTACTTTTAGCTTGCTTAATTGATTGACTGTGGCATTTCTATGAAGGAGCTATTCAAGCCAAGGAAGTCCACACAACTGTTTCAATTCTGGGAACAACTTGTAAGTTATGTGTTAAACCTGCGTTTGAATTCAACAGGATTGAGAATTGTAAGCAAAATATACAGATGGGTGTGCAAGAGCTGTGCTGTATTAAAGTGGGTGTTTTTTTTCTCTTGCTTAGTAACAAGTTAAATGGTAGGAGGAATAAGTTGATGGATCCTTTGAAAATAGTTTGAGGAGTTTTTACCAGTAACAAGTTCCTGTAATATTGCCTGGTAGCATCCAGAAGTGGAGGTTTCAAAGAGGCTCCTTTCATCCCAACAAAGTAGTACAAAATCTGTTTGTATCTTCATGTATGTGAAATTGCCTTGTATACACACATGTGCATGAAAACAGCTTTGTTCTTGCTGCCTGTCGTGGTGCAATGCTGAGCATCACACCTCCACTCCCACCTCCAATCCACCCCTGTCTCTGGCAGAATGACCGCTGAAGACGACTGCTGAAGTTACCTTTGGCATTGCACTGACATGCCAAGTGTGCCAGCGTGCAAGAGCTTGCTTTGGAGGATACGACCATAAGCTCACTGTGCGCATGGGCTTACCTGTCCCAGAAGCACACTTAGGAGACATTTCAGATAGCCTTTGTAATACCCATGTCAGTTTATACTGTTGTTTTTACTTCACTGGCAACTGCTTTTACTTGCACGACTGAAAATGAACTTGTCAAGTGCCAAAGTACAATTTCCACAGCAAGGCTGCTGCCAGTGTGTGTCCTAGGGCCAGTTATTAATGTCATTATTGTTTATTTTCAACACAGTAAGACAAATCCAGCTGGCAACGAATGTGCATAATAAACAGGGATGGTTTTGGTATGATACAGAGCAACACATCAAAAGGTGACTCAGGTCCAAACGAAGGTACAAACCCTCATTCAGCAGGACTCACTCATAGCTCTCAACTTTCAGGCATATCTGGTGATGGGCTCTCATGGGATCAATGCAGAACATTTTAATAAATGCTACTGAACCTGTAGGAATATTTGCCACAAGTGATCAGACACCTGAGGAGCAATCACCTTCCCTGTAAAGTGCAGACTTCTTCCTGGCTCAGCCTCTGTAATAACATTAAGAAACGTCTTGGGAACATTTTAATCCAAAAACCAAACCAAACAGAAAGCCCAACCTCGTTCTTATGAAAGAACATAAGTAAAACACCAACCTGTCTCTGAGCTTGACTTGAAGAGTTTGGGTGGGTCTGACGACATATTAAAATGATAGGGAGTTAGTTGGTAAAACTCTTTCTCTGGGGCCACTTGTTATCCACGCATAGGGGTAGTCTGGTTAAGAAGAAAAGACACACACACTGCTGCCGTTGCGTCTTTTTGCTACTCTGACTCCAGCTACGTTATTTTTGATTCAGTCTGTGGTAAATGCAGCTGGTTGTCTCCATCATGACCTTTGCAAGGTGGATAAAACCAGCAGTGGTCAGTGTGCATCTAGCGTTTGCCAGCTGTGGAAATTACCCAAGGTGTATCCCAGCTGCTGGGCATCTCTTTTAATTGCAAGCCACAATTGCAGTGCTCCCATGCTCTTGGCTCCTCAGTAACCAGTAGTGCTTGGAAAAAAAGGAGCTCACAAGGAGGCAGTTCCCTGAAGGTACAAGGTAATGTTTTCCTCTTTGTGTTGGGCAGCAGGTCTGGGAGTTGTTATGGTATCAGGATAAACAAATGTTGCCTCTATGTGAATTAACTGTAGAAGCAGCGAGAACCCTTCTCGACCACAGTGTACTTCCAGGCTCAGCCAGGGAGGGACCTGAGCCCTGTGTGTCTTGGGGTCTCTTGAGGGACAATGTTTCTGGGCTCAGAAGCTGGGAGGCACCAGATCTGATGGCTTTGGCTGGTGATTCAGTGTTGGTTATGTTTTGTACTATAGTAACACCTTTAGTTGGTCATTTGCTTACTGAAGGGCTGGGGAAAGCAGCAAACAAACAAGTGTGGCTTATATCAGAAACACCTGCAGAATCATGCTTAGTGTGTGTGTGTGTGTGTATATGTATGTATTTTAACTGGAAGCAGGGGCATATTACTTTTAGGTTATAGTTTTGCAGTTTGTTGAAACCCGATATGGTCTCCTCACAAAGTTAATTGTTGTCAAACACTGAGACAGCTGAAATAAGCTTTTGTGATTCACAGCGGAGGGAGAAAAGCTGAATGGGCTTGGTTTGTGTTCCAGAAGAGAATATGGCCAGTTCTGAGCCTGAGATCAGATTTGTATTTGTTAATCAAAGGAACTGGATGCAGCAATAAATAAAGCGAGGGCCTAGCCTGGGCTGTCCATGGAATCACTAGGTATA
This sequence comes from Coracopsis vasa, assembly GCA_026283785.1. NCBI lineage: Eukaryota > Metazoa > Chordata > Aves > Psittaciformes > Psittacidae > Coracopsis > Coracopsis vasa. Next base: position 41,164 of record JANHGB010053221.1, read on the forward strand.
TTTGGCAGCCTTTACCTGAAATTCTCCTCTCTAAAGAAACCTGCACATTTTCATTTGAAAAATTGCAGTAACTGGTAGCTAATCCACATAGTGTTATTAGCTGTGCCAGTACTGGGTTTCTTCACCTGTGCTTGAGTCTTCAGTCCCCCAGTGCACTCCTTCTTGATGCAGACAACCTCAGGTCAAAGTTTGTTTAATACAGTCCTGGTTTATTGTTTTGTTGTTTATTGTTGGGTTGGTTGGGGGGGGGTTAGTTTTGGTTTGGGTTTTTTTATTGCTATCTTCCTATGCTTGTCCTAAGTGATTCATATTTCCAATTCTCCAGCTCCCATTTATGTCAGTTTTTTCTCTGCTGTCATTAAACCTCCCTCATCCCTCACTCTTAAATTGCCATTGGTGAGGATTTTCCATTTTCCCAAGTGCTGAATGCACTATGATTTCCTGGCAGCTCTGCTGTCATTACAGGACTGGAGAGGCTCGTGCTTGTCATAATGACATACATCCAGAGAGCATCACTACAGTATCTAATGCAGATGCAAACATAATTCAAGAATAAATGAAAAGCATCTCTACTTAAATTATTGAGGAAATAGAGACAATGTGCTCTTGGGTGCTGGATTGCTTCCTCCATTTGTTCACAAAGAAAACAGTTTTTCAACATCATGCACGTTCCTATTTGTGTGCTCTGTGTTCTGAGGATGAATTTGCCCCTTTGTGTCACTGAGCTGTATGTGGTATTGTCAATAAATACAGGACTGCCTAAGCAATTCCAAGTGTTCATGTAACCTGAACAGCTTTCTAGCACAGGACAAGTCACCAGATGATTTCTGTAACACAAAGTCTTATTTTCCTGCTGGAATATAAATCTTTTGTTCATTGACCCTTGTTCTGATTTTTATTGACTGTTGAGCAAACTTATGCTAATGCTAAGCCCTTTCTGCTTGTATTAAAAAGGGATTTCCACGGACTTACAAGCTTACCTTTTTGAATCAGAATGACATGTTGGTTTATCCCATAATCTTTAATATCTCATTATCAGCGGGAACAGCATATGGAATCTTAAACTGAGCAACTGGGGGTCTTATTTGTGAACAAATTGTGTTCATTGTAAAGTTTGAGTCTGTGCAAAAACCCATGCCTCTTCCATATGTAACTGCATTAGATAACGTTCATCCCTGCAGATGAGGTGACTTGCAGTTGAGTATTTACCTAGAGCAGTATTGGTGGGATTGGAGCTGTGTTGCTTCATTTGTTCCATCTTGCAGCTTTTTCTTTTCAGCATCAGTGTTGTGTTCTGGGGCTTTGGTTCAAGGGGGAACCAGTTAAAGCAGCTGCATTTCAGCTGCGTGCTCATTTGTAGACAATATTCGATATTATAGTGTTGCTCTTTTTGTTTATGTATCATTTTGTAATCCAAGCTGGATTGTTTTAATGGATTTGCTGAAGAGCACAGCCAAGCATTCAGCTCATGAACTGTCCTCTTTGATTCATTGCTTTTTTAAATTCAGTGTGTGACTGGGCAGCTGAGTTGTATGGGATTTTTTTTTTATGTTGCCTGAATCAATCAAACTTTCTCAGTGAGAAACTGTAATTTAAAAGAAAAATGCACAAAACTGAAAAACCTTGTTAATATTCTATGGCCCAGATTTCTAGAAGTGGAAAGCAGCCTCAAAGATGGCTTTAGAAGTCAGCTGGGTTTTCCTTGGCGTGAAATAGCACAGAGCTAGTGCAGCTTGTCTTACAGCACTTTAGTTCAGACCAGGCATTGTAAGCAGGTATAAATCTGTGCAGCCCTGATGAGTTAGGAGGTTGTCTTTGCTTCAGTCTGGGCTCCAGGCTTTGAAAAGCTTGTCTAAGAGTAGGAAGTGGCTGGGGCAGACCTGCCGCCAGGCTGAGAAACAAAAAGGAAACCAAGAAAGAGGAGGAGAAAAGGAGCAGAGAAAGAACTTGTAACACAAAAATGTGGAAAAAAGCATGTTACAAAATTCTTCAAAGAGGAGAATCTGCTCATTTTTAGAGTTGTCAGAATGAAAAGCAAAGTCACAAATTAACAGTGTTTGTTTTGTTCTGATGAATTAAAAATGCATGACTGTATTTACTAATTATCGAAACAAAAGATAGTCTAAAAATAAAAAGTTTGTTGTGTGTTAAAGAGTTCAGAATATGGACAGTGGACCCAAGACATCCCTGGATGTGGCCCAAGATGTGGAGCAGATGTTTGTAGTGCATTGCATACGTCCCTCCATGCGCATCTGATTTGGGGCTGGCAGTCTGTGCTGTTACTTCCCTAGATTTGTATGTTTTAAAAGCCCCAGCTCCTTCCTTGCTGAAGATGAGGAGATTACTTTTCATCTTTGTTTTAATTGGACATGAGTAAAGCAAACTCCTGACAAAGCAAAAACCCAAGCATTTCTCTTGTATTACTTTTCAGAGAACAAATATTTTTAAGGGTTCAGAGGGCTCCGCAAGTCAAGAGTCAGAACTGAGAAATTGAAAAGGTGGGAGATGGAGGGGAAATTGTGGTGCAGAAGAGTGGCAGAGTGCTGGCTGGGAAAAACAATAATGGATATTATTGCTTTCTGGGTAGAATGAAAGGGCTGTGCCCTTGGCTGGTGTTAATTGGCCTAACTCCTCTAAAGTTGGTAGAGGATTGATTCACAGCAGCTCTAATCCTCACATTAAATCCCAGGCCCACTGGGAGATTTATCATCGTCTTCAAAAGAAGAAAGTTTTTTAACCTGTGTGTAATTTTATTCAGTCACCCAGTGAATCCCTTAACAGTAAAAGAACTCGGCTCAGCCAGTGCCGCCCTGTGGGAAGGATGGGGTTCGGACTTCTTGGTGAGCTAAAAATGTGGAACGAGCTTTCTGGAAATATTGTCAAAAACCTTCTGAACTCTGTCAAAAAACTCTGTCTGCATTTCATGGTTTATGTTCTGTGACAGACATTATTCAAAACTGCTGAATTGTCAAATTTTTAGATCCAACCCAGGTGAAAACCTCATGGTTTAGCTTGTTTACCTAGGAAGGGTTTGAGTCTACGTCGAACCTATGGCAATGAATAATGTGTTCTCGCATAGTCAGGTAGACAACTGAGCTACTGCTAACCAAACACAGGATTACATGCATAAATCTCATTTTTACTACATGGCATGTACAGGAAGCAAGTGTTGATCCTTGCTTATCACAGGATAAGTTCAAGGAAGCCAGACATTACTGTAAGGTGTGAACCAGGCCAGCTGGTTGGGGGTGATGAGTTTTAATGACAGGAATGACAAGAAGTACAGTCCTAAGCTGGGGTAAATCTCCACCTGATGGAGACAACATGGGATTGGCCTTTAGCTTGTCCTTACGCAGGTTGATGTGATTTCAGAGCTGTCACAGCCACACAAACCCTAAGGGACAGGAAAACAGCAAAACAGCATCAAGCTCCTATTTTTGTATCTTTTGTATTTTTTTCCATGGTTTGCAACTCTGAACCATCAGAAAGCCTGAATAGCAACCTAAATGCAGCTTGGTTTTGCGGTTTCAAACATTGTCTACTCTTCTATTTAACTATGTGGAACTGTAACCTGTGTATACAGAATATTGACACATTCGTAAATATCTCACTCATAGAGTAAATTTAAGACGCTAAATGCAACTTCCCTTAGGAATAAACTTGGCTTTGTTACTCAGACTCTGAATGAAATAGTTTAAGAAGCATCAAAATCCCACTGTCAACACCATAGAGATGCACACAAAGTCAAGATAAATTTGCCCTCAGTACAGCAAGCATCTGTACACTAGTGTGCAGGAAGTAGAGATGGAAAAGTAGCATATGTGTGGCTCAAAGATGAGAGTATTCATGGTAAGTACCAACTTACTTGCTCTGAGTCTTTTTTTCTGAAAATCTGTGGGTTTTGGGTTGGATTGGGCAGTTTGTGGGTTGGGTTTTTTTGGTTTGGGGTTTTTTTTTGTTGTTGTAATGAAGTTACTGGATAAAAACTAGTTCTTTATCATAGAAATGTAGTCTCTTTAGGTACTGTTGTCAAAATGTTAAACTTATGGGGACATCCTGCTCAAAAGCTGATGTAAAATTAGAATAGCAGATTTTGGTAGGACTTCACTTTGGCTTTTATTTCTTGAAAATAAGCCAGCAGAGTAACTGCTATGCCAGAATAGTGGTGTTTCAAGGGCTTCCATAAGGCAAAAGATAATGGAGAATCTCTATCTTTTTGCTTTCTGCATGTTTTCTCTCTTTTTTGCTTTTCTGTTTTTATTTCTGCCGATGAACCTTTCCTCTGATACTGTTTCTAAGCTCCTGCTTCATGTAGTTGTGGTCTTTTCAGCTTTATCTTTAGTTTCTGTTTTATTTTCCTTTTTTCCCTGTACTTTATAACTAAACTTTTATTCCTTTCTTTGTCAGGCTGCTGCCAATCCCTATCGTATCCGAGAGCTGCAGTATTTCATTCTGTGATTGTTTTCTGTAATTGTATACCCTGTATGCAATTGTATAGAGGCTGCCGGTTTATTTTGTAAGAAATGAACAGTGTTCCACAGCCATCATTACCTAAAAGCTTGATATAGATTGCATAATATTGACAGTGTTCTTGTAGAAGCACTGTTAGCAGAGGGGAGGATAAGGCTTATGTCTCCAGCTGCAGCTTTCTACCTCTAGCCATGTTTGTGGGCAGGTGAAAAATGGGGACTAGGCTCTAGCAGAACAGTAAGACAAATAATTATGGTGGGGAGAACTTTGTTGGGGGTGTGTATAAAGGACGGCTTTCCTTTTGGTCAGCTGGAAATGAAAGCCTGTTTTCTCTGTCAAGCCACGTCCACTCTCCTTAGAGTTCTTAACTGCTTAGTCTATTCTCAAACAAACAATTGTTTTTCTGCTTGAATATAAAAATAAAAATTAAACAGCAACATCAAAATGATGTATTCATTTTCTACATTTTATTCCTTTATGTGTGTGGTCAAATTCACAGCAACCCCAAGTTTGTGAATAGATGGGCTGAGGCCCCGAAGCTTTCTCTTACTTGCAAATTTAAATAGGAATTTCATTTAGGAGTTATTATTGATGGGCAGTTTGGGAGGCTTTGGCTGAGTAACAGAAGTGCCTGAGCATCAGATTAACTTGGTATGGGGAAGCCAAGGTTGAGAAGAGAGAAGCTTCTTGTAACACCCTGTCCTTCTTTTTCTGTCATTCCACAAAACTACCCATCTGCATGGGGCTAGCTGCAATCTGGTAGAGAAGCAATTACATAGAGTCTTTTTTCTTGCAATTTAACATAAATTAACACCATATCCCTAACAGTAAACATGGGCAACTGTAGAGGTTGCAACCAACAGCAAAACAGCTCGGGCTACAAATGCAAAGAGTAGAAGCCATTCAATATTGAATTGCCACAGACTTTAATAAGGACAAGCAAAGAGCTGCAGTCAAGAGGCTGTAAAGAGGCAAATAGCTGGGCACACAGATACTTCTCATGGCTCTCCTACTTAGCTGGCTCTCAGGAAATGGGTCACCAAATGCTGTGAAGACTGCTGCAGCTATCAATGCTAGTAAATAGCTGAAGCCCATTTAATTTTGGCCAGCTTAAGGGAGTTAGAAATTCCATCACATCAAGCTATGGCTTCCTTTTTGCACTGTACAGGCACTCCATAAATCCACACAGCTTTCTCCCTCTTATCTGAATCGCAATGCAGTTATTAAACAAATTGTAAGTCTATTTCATATCCTTTTTACTACTTTGAAAACTGCACAATATAAGGCTTAATAAAAGCTGAATGCTCCAAAACTGCTCTTAGAACTAAAAATATGACTACATCAAAAGACTTTATAAGGGGAGGATTTTAATGGCTGAATAATACGCTGGAATGGAGCAGTAATTTCTTCTCGAATGCTGGGATGAATTATTTATGCTTTGACAACATTATGTGTCTCTAAAGCAGCTTTTAGTTATTCGCCTATTCGAGGGCACAGCTGATCCTGCTGCCCGCTCTTGTAATTACATTAACCTCTTGACACTACATGACAAGCTTTTCCTGTGAACTGCGATCAATAGCCCATAACTGCTACCTATTTAATAGGGCCGTGGTTACACTTCAGTTCAGATATAATTAGCTCTTTTCCCCCTTCCTCTTTTAACAGAGCATGGAAAAAAACCCATGTTGTTTAAATTAAAAGAAAAAAAATACACACAACAAAATAAAGGCTGTTAAGGAAAAGAATAAAAGCATTCAGATCACTGAATAGGCAAGTAGTATGTTCCCTGAGTTTCTGCTCAGAAATGTGCAGCCCTTCCATTAGTCCACATCTGCATTTAAATGGAACTGGAAGCCATAGCATATGAGGACTTTTAGGAATCAATTACAGAAATGTTGGTACAGGTGGGCAAAGCTGTGACATGATACAGTTGAAGCACACACTAATAATGAGATAAACAAGCTTCATTTCCACTATGTTTTCACCCAGTGTTAAGAGAAGCATAGCATTTTGTCGCATACCATAGGGACTACTTTTTCTCATTGATATACTTAGATTCAGATAAATACATACAGGGTTTGAAATGAAGACGTTTGACTAATTGTGTTAGCAGTTTTAAATAAGCAATGCTTTCTTGCAGCTAATGTTTTTTTCCTGTTTGGGTTGTATTATGGACTATCTGAATAGACTAATAACTATCATATGAAAGAGGTTGATCTTTGCCTTAATGTAACAGAAATTACGTGTCCATTAGCCTGTAGACCAGCTTTCCGTTCCTTAATCTGTAGATAGATGGCCATGCTCATGTCATTGGCCTAAACAACGTTGCCCTAGTTGTAATTTAAGTTTATATTACTTAGTTCAAATAATTCTTTCCATTTTCATGTGTTACTTTGAAAAATTGCCACTGGGAAGCAATGAGGTTTTGTGAGATTTGTTTTTAATTTTGTTGGGGTATTTCTTTTTTGGTTAGAGGGTTGATTATGCCTCTGCTCATTTCAAAAGGACAGGATAAGCACTTATAATTAAGTTTAATAACTTTATCTAAATAGGCTGTTTGCAAGAGTTATGTTCTTTCATTCAAGATCCAAACAAATCAAGTCCATAAGACACTTTCCAGTTCCTTCAAGGGATGTGTACCATGAATAACTATTGCTATCAAAGCATTACAAAGCAATATGGGTAGTTAAAGAATCTAGGTTTATCTCATCAGAAACATGTATTTTCAGACCTATGAACCCTTCAGATTGCGTGCACCTATGGTTTTTAGGAACTTCCCTTGAATTTAAAACCTTTTGGGATCAGATGCTTAAACTCATGTAAGATCTGGGTCTTAGGTCTTGCTTCCTCTTCTGTAAAATTATTGGAAAATACTCTTTACTTGCTTGATTTGATTGGCAGGGGATGGTCTTTTGCAAGCATACCTGTTGTGGCAAGTCTTTTAAAATGCAGAAATTACAGACTACCTTCAGCTTATAAGTAATTATTCTCTAAAGAAAATACATAGCTTTTGTTTACTTCTGTTTGTACATTTTACTTACTTAGATGATGCTGCAGATAGTGGACATTGCCACAGAAGGCCTCATGAACCTGATAATGCCTGGCACTTACTGAAACACAACTTCAGCTGCTCTATGACATTGATTCATTGGCATGAGGGTGAGGTTTGATTAACAACATGTATTCCCGAGAAGGCTTACCTTTGTTTACTAAACATCCTACTTCCTATGTCAAGACTATAACAAAGCCACAGTTTTACCCAGCCCTCGAAAGCTCAGAATAGCATAATAGATATGAAAGCATATTTCTGCTATAAAACCTTCCATATCAATGTATGCAGTTACTATCTGGGCACATTTTTTTGCAGCATAGATGGATTAACAGAATTGTTAATATCATTCTAAATTAGAGTAATAACCCTGTTTGAGAGGGTAACTAGACGCTCCTGGGAATATCACTGAAGTAATGAACTGTAAAGCACAGGTTCCAAGGAAGCTCTGAAACGCCTTCCTGTTTCTCCCAAGAGACAAAAGACAAGAAAGAGAAGAGCTGAATTAGCAGTTAATAATATATAATGAGTTAAAAGTTTAAAGTTTATGATGATTCATAATTATTATAAGAAACCAGTTTGTCAATTCATGAATTCAAGACAAGCTTGTTTTCCTGCACGGTGCCTATTGCCACTTGCTGTAGTTGTGAGGTGTTGTACTGCCTTTCAACAGAGCTTCATTTTTGGAAACTTTTCTTTCCTACAGCATGTCTGTCAAGTAAGCAAAGGATTTGGCCAGGTTTTCTCTTCCTCCTCCTTAAATAAATAAATAAATAAAGAGATGCCAGTCAGATTTTCAAAGATATTTTTGGTAACAGCTTTTCTCTCTCACAGATTTGTTGATCCCAGTAGTTGTCAAGGTGTGTGTTAAAGCAAGTTCTTACAAAACTGCTGTCCTAAGAAGAATGAAAGATTATCTGCTTCTCTGCAGAAGGCAGACATCCTCTTTTTATGACTTCTGAGTGCGTCAGAAGCTCTCAAATGTGAACCTCTTGTAGCCTTGACAGTCTTGAAAATAGAGCAAAGGAGACATAGGAAGGAGACAGAGGTAAAGGACCTGAGGGGAGGGCAGGGAAAGGAGGAGGAGGATGGCTGGTTCTCAGAGCAGGAGAGCAGGGCAGAAGCGAACACCTCAGCTGCAGAATGCATCAGTCTGCCTGAAACACTGACATTAGTGAATGCATCAAATAAAAAAAGTAATTTAGCAGCTTACTAACTTCCACCGTTGGCAACGCCTCCATCCCAGATGAAAACAGTGGTAATTTTCTTACTGTTTTTGCAGGTTAGTTCTATTAAAATGTCAGAAGATCTCAGTCTTTCTTTGAGGCTCCACTATCTAAACATGCTGGTTACAGTTTCTCTACCGAAGATACTCCTGTATATTTATTAAAAAAGGGAATGTTTCGTTATCCCCAGTTTACAAAGTAGGAGCTGAGGCACACTGAGAGGTAGTCCTTTTAGTAAAGGTCACCCAGACAATATGTGACAAAACCAGGAACAGAAGTCAGAACCCTAGGATCTGTTCCTTAATCGCAAGGGTGTCTTTCCTCATGCATTTTTACTGTTTGAAATACGCTGAGAAACTCTTTATGACTGGATTTGTTTAATGGTATTACAAGAGTAACACTAATCATCTGGCTGGAATTTTCACTAGCAGGTCGTATCACTATGTATTCATTTAATATGAGATAACCTTTCATTTCCCTGCCAGCAAATATTTTATTTCAGAGATACTAAGCTGACTAAACTTACAACTTGTATGAGTGGCATGGAATTTGAAGTTAAACAGCAGCCTGCTTGCTATGTTTATAACTGATAGCAAGAGGGTTTTCAGTTCATAATTAAAAATAAAAGAATCAACAGATTGTCAGTATTAAAGTGGAGGAAGCCTGCATTGGGAAATTCATTGCATAACTCAGGAATTTGCGCACCTACTTATTTTCTTGCACACCTATGTGATTAATCTATGTGCTATCAACCAGGCTTCCAAGCAAGGATTTTTCCCAGCCATGTATTGCACAGAGCAAGGCAGGTCCCAGAACAAGCTGAGAGCTGCTTTGGTTTTCCTAGACTTTTTGCTACAATAACTGGCAGATTCTGGATTGTTATGAGCAGGGTGTTTCTCATCCTGCCAGGCCTTTTCCTAGAGCACCTGCCAATTTGACCTCATAGTGGGGTACACTGGTCTTTGAAGGTTGAATGAGCTGAGAATGTGGTTGAGAGTAAGAATGCGGTTTTGATTACTATCTTTAAGTAGATTTGGCACCTTTATCTGACATGGGGAAGTGGAAATGAAAATCAAACCTGGAATCGCCTGTATGGCAATGCAAAGCACTCCTGCTAGGCTGGCAAGACAGAAAATTGCAGGACACATCTTGCATGTAGGCATAACTCCATTAAAGTCAATATTACCCTAGCTCAGGAGCTGCTTTTCCAGAGGATGTTGGTTTATTATTTTCTCAGCCTGGGGGGTGTTCAGGCACCTTCTAAAAGCACTTAAATAAATAAGGCCTTTGAGTTTATTTGAGCACCTAAATAAATAAGGTCCTCTTTTGTTTCACTGAGGCAACAGTGGAATTTATAGGAAAAAGGTATTTCCCCCCCGCCTCGTATGGCAATCCACCAATTCACTTATACGTTATTTGACAGTGGTCACCTAAGAAGGGCAAGAAAGTGGTATCTTATGTCCCCTTTGAGATGTTATAGCAGTAGTATTCTGTTACAGGATATAGTATCCATAATGGCTTGAGAGAGATGCTCTCTGTATCCAGTGTCCGTTTTAAACAGAGAAGAATGGTAACATGATGACACTATCCGTACTCTGGGATTCAGGATACAGCTGGGCTGCTTCTGTTGAAAGAAAGGCCTTGAATCTGACAGAAAAACTTGCTTCAAAATTTTTCTACTGCACTATTCCAGAAAGCATAGCTGCTTTAGAACAGGATTTCAGCTGCAGCAAGCAACCTGTTTAAGTCCACCAGCTTGTTCAGGTGAGCAGAGTACAGGCACCCTCAAGAGAAATTTGAAAATCTGGGCCCTGCATCTGGAAATAAGCTTGAGCTGCCTTCATCCAGAGCAGGGGTCATTCCTGCTCCTATGTCCCAGGCGGGAAGCAAGGTCAAAAGGAGGTAGTTGCAGGATGCCTGCAATGCCAGCAAGGTCAAATTAGCTGCTGAGCATCAATGTGCTCCTTGGCATGACGGCACTTGGCTGGGTATCTCCTATGGTTAGAAAACTCCATGTGATACTGCTTGCCCAGACTTCCAGTAGGATTTTCCTCCCATCTACTTCTCCTCACACTTCTCATCCAAACGAAGTAGATCAAATTGTTATTCCCCAGTCTTACCACTTCATACCTCAGAAATCTTCTCATCTGCTTGTTGTCTAACACTGTGTAGCCCAATTTAACCTCTTACAGAAGAAAGTATGCACATCTTTAAGAATAGTGTCTTTCCTATATCTCAATATCTTTTTTCCTTCCTTTTCACAGTATTTGTATGCAGTCTTTAAGACTCTCTCATATTTTAAAACAATTTGATTAAATGTTTAACGAATTTTTCTTGCTCTTTAGTTAACTATTTCCATACTTAGCAGTCACAATCATGCTGTTTGTTCATTTTGTATTCAGTCCTGTAGTCAAACTAACTGAATTCTATACTTCTCTGAATAGTCTACGGCCCAGATTGCCACAAAGTGTATGGCATTATTTTTACTTCTTAAGTAGATGAACATAACCCTCCTAATGATTGCTGTGTGAATGATCATGTACAGAAAGTTCAGATTTGCTTTCCCAAGCATTCAGAGAAAATCTTATGAAACTCAGTTTCAATGATATTTGTAGGAAGAAAAAGGTATTGTGGATGCTAATATAACTGGGGAAGTTTGTGTTTAATATGAATGGATATTCTTCCAAAATTTATTTCTTGCATGTTTTTGCATTATCTTCTCCACGCCATCTCTGCTTATGCACAAAATCTGATTTATCAAGTGAAATTCCACAGGTTTGACTCTTGAGCTGAAAATAAAATGAAATACACTGTGGAAAAATGCAAACTAATGTATATGAGAACAAACCTGTTCTGCATCATGCTCCAAATTGAGAGGGATATAGCAATAAATTATGTAGCAAAAAGTGTTGGGATTGATTGTTTTAATAAAATTACCTTTGATCTGCAATCTGATATAACAGGAAGAAAAGCTAGCACAGGTTAGGGCTGCATTCATTGGAATATGTCCTGGAGTGAATAAACCATAGACTTGTTCTTGCTTTAACTGCTTGGGGTTTTAATGCCATCTATTTCTCCCCAGATTAGCTGCTCTCAGACTTTCATAGTGGTATTGCATGACCTTGATACTGTATGCATCCTCATGTGCTTGTGTTTGGGATATCTTGTAAAGATATCAGTGACCTGAAAAATACGGATAACAGAGAAACAAAGTGGCCTGGAATGGCCATTTTGTAGAGGTAAACATAAGGAGTTCTGGTAAATTTTATATGCTTAGCAGGATACCATCTAAGGAGCAAAATAATGCAAAATAACATAATTGATGTGTATGGAAGAAAACCAAGGATTCAGTCACACCATAGAAGCTATGATATAATTAGGAGCAGTAGAATGAACATAAAAAGAAAAACTAATTTGAATATTAGAGGAAATATTCTGGACTGCCTTCAGCCTTCCAAGTAACATCCCAAGTGAGGCTGTGAGGGATTCTTGAAAATTGATCCTATAGGTATTAATTAAAGAACCAATAAACCTGCAATAGACGGCAATCTTATCTCTCCTGAAGGGATTGCCCAAATGATCTGTGCAACGTTTTTTGCTTCTACCACCTCTGGCTTATGCAGGAAAAAGGGCAAAGCAGAGGAAACATCTCCAGCACAGTGAAATATCTAGTCAACCAGCCCTACAGATGCCGATTGGAAAAAGATTAAGAGGCATCTGGCAAAGAGGCATTGCTGCTGTTTCCTGTCTGCTCCTTGGCTTTACCTGTCCCTTCGATCAGAAGTGAATCACAGATTTCGGAGACCTTTTCTGCTCTTAGTCATGCTGCTGTGACAAGCTTGTCCCAGGGAATGCACTGACAAGAATGTTTCTGCAGGGCTGAGGTGGTGGGGTCAAGCTGTCCAGGGGTGCCCTGTCCTGGGGAGCTCAGCCGGGTGCCCCTCCATAGCCCCACTGGTGTTACCTAAGCTGGGCATCCGCTCCCCACAAGCCCAGTGGCCCAACAGCAGCCTCCTCTTTCAGGGGCAGTGCTGGCTGGGCCGTGGCAGACGGGGACAGAAGGACTGATTTGGCAGGAAAACCAGGAGGATTTGGTGGGATTGAGAGAAATTTTGTTCTACCCCAAATAAACAAAGTTGAATGTGGGAAGTTTCCAGTCAGGAAGGCGATGGTTGGTGTCCTCAGCTGCCAAGGCTGCCCATGGCTGCTGGCCTACACCTGAGGGTGCAGGACTATGTTCCCCTGCAGTGTTATGTTCTCTTGTGAGCTGGGTAATTTTTTTTATTTTGGGATTAACAGGCACAGTGAGTGCTTTTGTTAAAAACCTGCTGGGGTGCAGGAAGGTGCTTCCCTCCGAGACCTGCTGCCAACACGGTACAAAACACAAAGGAAAGGCAAGCAGTGATTTCCTCTGCACAAAGCATCCTTTTTTTCCCCAAGCCTAATCATTTTTTCTTTTTTCTATTTACAATATTTTTTTATTCTTTTTTTTTTTTTTTTTAATATTAATGACTTTTTCGGAGGTTGTGTTAATACCACAAAACTGGAAATCTTGCAGCAGTCATATAGTAAAACAAACTGCAGCGCTTGGGAAAAAATGGTGTTCAGCAAAGTGCTTGGGTGCTAACTGAAGGTAAAGGGGATGATTTCCTTCCCGTTTTTCAGCTATTGTTGCTTAGTAGGTGCACGGGCTGCCCTAGAGGCACACTGGACCCCCATATCTGCCCATCTGCATCTGCTGGGTTGTGCGGTACCACCCAAGCAGTGAGTGCCTCTCCTCAGGCTGGGGACTTGCTCCTCTTTATATTCCTCCTAGGATTTGATGAGAGCAGTGTTGAAAGTGAAGAGCTGTTTTACAGACATGCATACCAAACAAATCCATGGATATATGCACATATGTAGTTGAGGGAGTCAGACTGGGAGGACTGAAGATAAAAGGTGTTTTCTGGGTGTGTAACAATAAATCCAACAAATAGATTCCTAATTGCTCTATTAGGTAAAAATCAACAGCTAAAGTAGTCATTGTGTCAGCTGCCAGTTGATATGTGCTTTGGGCTTCAGTGTTCCCAGTATCATTGTAAGGAAAATGTCCGTTTAGCCAGAAACCACATGCAGCAGCTAAGGTGGCTACTCTGATTCCCCATCTGTGTGTTGCATGCTCACTTCTGTCTCTGCAAACACAGAAAGCTGCAAGATGTCTGTATCATAACACACAGCATATTGCTTTTTCCTGTTCAGAACTGGAATTTTTCTCTCCCTTGAGAAACACCAGGTCCACACAAGAGTTTCTTGGCTCACAAATTTCAGGAACTCCAGGGACTGATGAAGGGATTGCTGTGTTTTTGTCTGTGCAGCTGAGCCTGCTCATTCAAATTACTTGAGAGTGCAAGAGGGTAAGCATCATTTTGTGTAATAACCAAGTGGTTTATTTTGTGAAGTGATCTGATTTCCTCCCTGTTCAAGATCGAGGTTTTTGCAAAAAAAATAAATATAAAAAAAATGGGGCAATTTAATCTAATTTTAACAAAACGTAAAGGAATTTCAAATGTAGCACTTGTCATTAACTGTCTGAAATGCACAAAAATTGCAGCTGTTGGTTTACTGGTTGATTAACATCATAGCTTTTCTTAATTTTTACAAAATTTTACCGTCTATTTAATATATCTTGTATCCAGGTATGGACTGGTATGCTGTTTTGTTGCACTAAAGCTCCCATTAAGTGAATGAATAGTACAAAGATATGCAACGTTTGTTTGTTTGTTTTTTCCTTTTTTCCCCCTGCACAATTTTCTAAGAGAGGGACTCCTACTGATGCCATTTACCCTTGTAATCACATTGGCAAGTGTTCGAAGGTGTGATGGGAAAGCTTTTAAACATGTGAATGCTCCAATTGATTATGAGTACCAGTAGTGGAAGTGCTTTTGAGGTCATGCAATGATAGCTCAGCAGTAGTACAAAGTAACTTTTCTGACCAGGCAGCAACTAATTAATGTTACTTGTACAGTAAGAAATGACTTTCCACAGCAACAGATAAGAATCAATCCATAATGTTAAATCAAAGAACACTGTGAATTTGCCAAGCAAGTGAAGATCACACTCTTTACAGGTATTTTGCAACAAAAATAAAGATTCAATTTCTTGGATAAATGACCTTTGTGGGTTATTCATCTAGGTCTCATCAGAGCAGGTGATCTAGGTTTCCTGTCTTGATATTCCTCAGAAGAAATTTGCTTTGTTTTTCCTCTACCTGATTGCTATATTCCTTTAGAGGATATTTATTGTTAAGCCACGGCCTCTGTTATTTCCTCTGCTGCATAAGCTTAGTCAGAACTCTGTGCCTCAGACATGCAATAAAGCCCAGTAGCAGAGGAAATAACAGTGCAGTTAACCTCCTTAACATTGATAATAAATAAGCACTAATAAGATATGAACCAGGGTAGCAATTGCCCTGACATAATGAAATGCACTAGCTTAAATAAGTGGTAGCTGGTGTCATCATGCTTTTCAGTAAAGAAACCTATGCAGGCACTATGTTTTCTAGGTAATTTATGTGTCACATTTTCTAGGCAGCTCAGCTGCTGTTCAGACATTTAGTCCGAGTGTCCCACTTTTCATAAATTCTTGACACCGAGCAGAACCCTTTGTTTTTACAGGTGCCTATCTTGGATCTGAGCTGTTTCTTTAAAAATATTACCCCAGTTGGGGGTGCTGAGCATCCTTGGAAATCTGGTCTTTTTCTTCTCCTTCTTTGTTTAAACTGCATTTCACTGGAATAAAGCCAGCTCGATTGAGAATTTTGCTTTCCAGTTGCTACAGTGACTCTTGACGGAACATGGTATCTCTGCTATCAATTTACATCCCTGCAGATCAAATAGCTCTCTTCATCTCACCCTACTGACTAGCTATCATGACAACCCTGTGGTGAATATACACACTCCAGAACAGGATGAGAGGTTTGCTATATTGCAAAGCAGTTCTTCAGGGTGGCTTCGTGGCATGTTTTGAAGGAAAGACTAAGGTTCCCTTTGCAGCACGCCTAAACCAGGAAAATGCAAAATTCTCCCCCTCTTTCCATTCCCCCCATGTTGAATTCCATGTTGAATGCATTTCACTATCTCACACCTTGGGCACCGCCTAGAACAACTCATTGAATTTCAATACCTCCAAAAAAAAAAGATAAAAAGGTAGTACTGAATAAGCAGGAGATGTTTATAAGTACCAATATTAATTAGACAATCATGGCTTATAAAAACCACATGAGGCTATGGTTTGCGAATCGTAACTAAGTCTGAGTGATTGTGCTAATTTATTGTGATTTGGAAACAGAAATGTAAATTTGTAAGCCTTGTGCCTCATTATTATGATGATTATTTTTTTTACTCCAGGGTTGCCCTGACACTTATTGTGTTACTAAAGACAAGAATAATAATACCAGAAAATGGTCATGTTTTATCTCTGTAATATTGCTGGCAAATTGAGACAGTGTGGTAGCAAAATCATAGAGGAAGTTTTCTCTGAAGTGCCCACGTCTTTGGTTTATGGAGCTTGTCAGATTTTCGTCATTGCTTGGTTGCAACAAAACATCTGTTCCTGCTTTTGGGAAATATTTGTAGCAGTTTTACAGCAGGATTTAATTACTGCCAGTGAATGGTGGTTGGGTGCCATACAGTACTAACAGATTTTTATCTATATTCCTTTATATCTATGAAGTGTAAACGACAAATAGGAACACTATTTAACTGTGACTTTAGTAACAAAGACTATTTGCTGTAGAACTGTGTGGTGAGAGAGTTCAAACGATAGGCAATGCTCAAAGGATTTGGTTTTGGAGTTGCTCACAAAGTAATGTGATTTGTTTCTTTTTGAGCTCCATATCAGAATGCAGCTTGCTAAATCCTAAAACTCTGTTAGCCACAGGAGAATCTCTACTACGACCCTTGAGTGAATCTGAGCTGAGATACTGGGAACCTTCTGAGCAGCTGCAGTTACTGTTGCTTATGCTTATTTAAAGTGCTGAATCGGTTTTGGCCCTGAGTGCTATGCTTCTGATGGAGCTTGTTTTTAATAAATTATTTTGTTAGGTTTTAGTCATCCATATGCTGTTTGGGAAACACCTTCTTAGGTGTTGTTCTTATTGTGAAGATAACAGTCTGATTTTTACACTGTCCAGAAAGGGGGGCCATCTTGGACAGCTAGAGATATCAATTCATAAATATGACTGATGGCATTCCATGATAACAATTTCTCTGGTAACTGGAGGGCAGTACAATACCCGAGGCAGCAGTAATGCCAGCCTTAGCTCTGTCCCTTTTCTCCAACAGGTTATGCCATTCTGATTTTTGGAAGCCTGTTTTCTTCCTGTTCTGCTAGAAAAATAAGTCTTTTCCCAGATCTGATGGCTTCGCTCATTTGAATTGTCTGCGAGTTCTCTGAACTCCTTATCCTTGTCAATTGTATTACCTTTAGGAAGAGAACCAAAAGCAGGTCCTGTGTTCTTTTAGGCAGTGTGCATCTTCAGCTTAATAGCGAAGAGGATGGTTTTACAGGCACAAAGCCAGGGGTTGTCACAGATGTTAGTGAAGCTCTAGTTTGGCCTGGGGAGCCTTCCTACTGTGACTCCCTGCTCTACTCACACCCTGTGTTTTGCATTAGAAGGAAAGAGCCCATCTTGGCTGGTAGCGGCAGGCCTGGGAATTTGTGGAGAAACTCTTCAGTGCTTATATATGGGACATTATATATGGAAATCATGATGTTATTACAGCTTATAAGACACATTTATATTAGGGTGGCACCCACATGTTCTGCTTTACATTTATGTATGCAAATAAGTGACAAAGCAAAGAAACTTTTTTTCCCCCTTTAATCTAAGTCCTCGTTCAGTTCCTGCAGTGACTTACCTGTGGCAAAGGTTCAGACTGTGGTATTAGAAAATAGTTTCAAGCACTTTCGATGTGTTTTAGCAATACTGGCATGCTTGCACAGGCAAACAGACACAGACTGGACCTTCTTTATACTAGCAAAAAAGTGCATTTGCTAGTTAATCTTGTCTATGTTTCTGGGATTGAAACAACCAACAGCCCTAGGGATATTTTACATGATGTTTGCATGGGGCTCTTGGCACACAAAATCAGAACTCCAGCAGACACTGTTATGCTGGCAAAAGTTTCATGTGTCAACCTTTATTTTCTTTAAAAATTCTTGGAATTCAGTAAGTAGTCATCCTGTCTTTTTCGTTGCTTTTGGCTGCTAATGCTTTGCAGAAGGTTGGGTGATGGATTGGTTTGTCTGGGTGTTTGTTACACACTGACATGCAATAGTGTATGCAGGGTTAATGCTATGCGTTTCAGTGAGATGGAGAAATCCTTCTTCAGCTTTCTCCTGAGCCCTAAGAACTCTTTTCACATCTCATTCATTAGACAAACTAGCTGATCTGAAAACAGAATGCAAAACATTCCAGATTACTCCGATGCAAAAGTTTAGTAGCCTGATCCCCTGAGGAGTGCCAATAATTCAAATTTAGACCTCAAAGAAAACCTGATTTTGAGGGCCCAATTTATAATGGCTTGAAAATGAATGTAGGGTAGTGTTTGTGAAGAACTGTAAGCTAAGGACAACATGCATTTTGTTAGTTTAAAATGGCAGGCCTGCCCCCTCACCTGTAATCTCTGAAGATTACCGGCTCCAGCTACACTCACAACATTGACAATGTGTTGTTCATAGCATGCTGGCCTGGGGCAGATTCATAACAACTCACATTTCTGTTCAAGGTATATAATTTTATGGCTTTGACACAGGCAATATTTATAATAGGAAAGGGTGAGCTTTTTGCCCTATCTCAAATGAACAACAATTCTTGTATTCCCTCTCTCTCTGCTGGGCCTGTTGCTATCAATCCTAACTTGATTTTCAGTCTCGCATATATCTGATTGCAAAGTTAAAGAGAGATTTCCTTGTATGGGTGTAGGTGACTGATGAAGAGGTTTACCAGGTTGGTATTCAGCGTAAACACCCTGAATTCAGACAGTTACACAAAATGTGAGTCACTGTCAGTCTACAAAGTGGAATGGTAATTTTTTGATATTTTGGATTTTTTTATTTTCCTGCTTGGTCTCTGGAACTTCACCCAGGAATTAATTCTGGATTTCTGAAGTAAGAGGAGGCCTTCTTTAATGTGTACCTGGCATGGTGCTGATGTGGGTCACAGCACCCAACCTAGCAATTTTGGCATGAGGATTACCACTTCAGTTTGAGTGATACTGCATCTGATAAGATTTGTACATGGTGAAATGTATTGGAAACATATTCAACTGTAAGCAGTTCAAAGACCTAAGTGACTGAGAAACTCAACCATTCCTTTGGTAATGTCTTCTATTGACTTAGTTAGTTTCTCTATTTAAAAATATGCATTTTAGTTATAGTCTGAATTAATTGAATTACTGATTTCTAGCTATTTAATTTCTCTGTTTAGTTTCTCTTCCCCCCCAAATTGTTATTACCACTAGATGGCTTTTTCCTGTAAGCCCTAGCTCGGGTATGTCTATGCATGCTTCAAACTCCTACATGTCTGTAGCGTAGACAAACAGTGTTTCCTCTCTAAAGAAGTACCAATCTTGGCAAGCAAACACAGTATCAGGCAGGTGGGGATCCAGATGCAGAGAGGTTAGAGACAGCACACATATATCTTATAAAAGCCTGGAGCCAAACCAGGCTCTATGCTCTCACCCTGAGAGCTTTGCTTTTGCCCAAGTAATTTTGATCTGTTCTAACAGAGCAGTCTTTTACAGATGAGATTCCTTGCCTCTTATTTTCCTTTCCCTCCACCATTGCCTCTGCTGGTTTTTACACATCTTTTTCCTCCTTTTCTTGTCAGGTTTTTCATGGAGTACTCACAGCAAATTCCTAAATACACCATGCATTTCCTCTTCTAATTAGAAAAATACATCCAAAACCAAACTAAGCAAGAGTCTCGGGTTCTGTTAGTCCTACCCAAAGCCCTTGTTTTCTCCAACAGACTGAAAGAAAGATACTTTAAAAGCCTGGTAAGTGATGTTTTACCCCTTTGGTCCCTCAGGTTAATCAAATGCTCCTAAGATTCATGAGGTTTGTAGTTTTTTGGCACATTTGAATCAATTTTCATAGAGCAAACAATCTAAAGTTCTTGACAAAAGAGACAGATAACATTAGCAGATGTCTGTAGTATTTAAGAGCCTCATCCTGCACTTGCAAGAACTAGACATTGGTAAAAGTATATCCCCGGTTCTGTGATACAAAAGGGCACTTGTACCAATCAAGGAGGCACTTAGCCAGATGAAGATAATGCTGTAATTGAAGGATTTTTCCCCTGAAATTCCTGCTGCAGAAGAAAGTACAGTAAGATAAATATGCCAGATGCGCATGAAGAGGCCTCTTTGAACGATGTCATTAGATTAAAATAACAGAAACGCACGGTGCAGTCTGTCCACTGTTACCCCAGTGTAAATCTGGTACCCTTCACCTGGTTGTACAGAGAACCATTTCAGCTTTTTGCCAAGACACGTGACAGGATAGTTTGCCTCCTGATTTCTTAGTATTACCTAGGAAGGATTTATTTTTTTTTAATAACTATATATTTATTGCAAGCAACTTCTTTTTTGTGGGCAGAATGGGAACACATTTATTCTCTTGATAACTATAACTTTGATTAAGGCAATCAAATTCCAAGTTATTGATTTCCATGAGTCCAGGTATAGCCTAAAATATTTGGTGTCTGGCCTGTGTGTGAACATGGAGAAAGGGAGGAGGGGGAGAAATGCATGTGCGTGCAAGAGATGGTTAGGGGAGGAGATGGTTGTGTAAATGGAGTAACCTTGCTTGATCATCACAAGAGAGCAAATTCTCCAGGGGCCAAGGGATTACTGTGTCTAAAAAGGTCCAATAAAGGGAAAGGCTGAGCTACTCATAGTGTCATTGCAGCTGTAATTCTGAAGCCATAATAAAACCCTGGTATGTTATTAATTCAGCTGTTCTGGTTGCTGTAGAGATGATATTCGAGTACTGCCATTAATTCATCTTTTTACCCACTAATATATTATTTCCTGTAGGGATTCATTGTTTCAACCCTCAAAGTGAATTAGCCTGTGGCATATTTCAAAGGTTTCCTCCCAATTAAACCAGTCCAAGGACATCCACATTGCATCAGAGCCACTAGCATTACATTAGCAAAGAAAAAAACCCCAGTCAAGAGGGTAGAGTATTTTTAATGGGATTTTATCACTAACACTTGAAGTTATATGTATGAGAAGCAAAATGTGCTTGGATATTTCCACAGAGATCATGCACTCTAAAATTGCCTTAAAATGCACAGTCACTAACAGCAGTATTTGTAACACTCATTGCTCATTAGTTTAGACCAGAAAATTACTTCTGAATAAATGTTGATTTGCTGCAGAAAATATATAAAGCAGTAACATGTAACTGAAAATGATCATCAAACTCCAGCATTGCTGGGACGTGGTTTTTGCACTTGTGGGTGATGAAGGGTTTTTAGTTAAAAAGAAAGTGAGCATGCATAGAGAGACTGGAAAAAGCAAAGTGGAATGAACATATTAGAACAAGCTGAGCAGGAGGTACCCAGCTCTGGTGGACCTGAGCGTGTCTGGGGGCTCAGCATCATGTTCTGAAGAATACAGCACGTATATCTTTCATGCTTTTGCGTTATCTACCATATCCAGGCTTCCTGCTACTCTGGATTATGGAGAACTCTCTGTGTACAGCCCTACCACTTAATTTTTCTGTTCCATGAACAGCAATCTGAATGTTTGATTTTTGCTTATTATTACTCACAGAAACTGGGCTGAGGGTAGATGTAAGCTTTGTATACCTAAGCTATTTGCATGTCTGTCACCAGATTCTCAGTACACCTGTGTCTCAGTCTCTTACAGTTAAAGTACTTTCTGTTAATGGTGGTTTATGAAGAATTCCACCTATTCTTATTGTTCTAGAAATTATGGAGAAATATTTCAGAATATAATTTATTTTCACTGTATTAGTACCTGTTTTTACTACACTGCCATTTGCAAGAATCTGACTCTGCTCATCTGCAGAATTAAGGAGTATTGGAAAACAACAGTGTGGAACATAAAGGCGGGACAGATTTTTAATAGGTGTTATACCACACTGGGAAGGCATTTGAAACACAAATAGGCAACATGTAGCACATGTACCTTTAAGCTTTTACAGGGCATTATTCCACTCCAGGGATACTTCTGGTGTGAAGTGAAGACAGAGAAAAACAACACAGGATACAAAGAGCAAGACAGATCTTTATGGGGAATTATCCCACACTGGGGAGGCTGCTATTTTGAACAGAGGAAAAAAAAAACCAAGGCAGGAGATAAAGATGAAACATTTTATTGGCTTTAACTTTTGCCTCTGTGATCTAAAGCAAAACTGGTAGCACCGGATGAAGAATGCACACTGAAAACTCACCCTAAGTTCTCATTCTGTTTTCCTGTTTGCTAATTGTGAAGGTCAAACTTAGCAATTTTTCCCCCACAGAAGTTGTTCCATGGAAATCTTTTGTCTCGGTCTATAGGATAAAACGGCCAGTGAGGCACTAGTGAATGTACTGAGAACAGTTCTTTTCAAAACCGAGGTTTTTCGGATGCTGTGAAATAGAGCTGCACAAGAAAATAAAGGCCAATGGGATTTTGATGAAAAAGGAAGTTCAAGCAGAACAAAAATAGTTGCTGAGTTAGGGTCAAAATAAGCGAACGGTTTTAGTCGAAAGTACCATCTCAAAATGCCATTTTTGTTGTGAATTTCAATGTGAATAAGAAAGCGTGTTCTCTTAAAATCAAAATGTTTATTTTCAGCTTGACACAAAATCTTTTGATATTAAATGGAATGATTTATTTTGTTGGTGAGAACTACAAAATAAAAATACGCTACAATTTCAATTTTGGGTCATTCTGAACCAATTTTTTAAAAAAACTTTACTTGTTCAGACACCAGTGCTAGCAAAGCCTCAGTCCTTATGCAGTATGACCCTTCAGTTTGCCATGCAAGTGTCTTGTGTTGCTCTTCATTCAGTATCTGAGAAGCACGAATCCTTCTCATGGCTGGGCTTTTATAAAGTTTCTGTGCATTCCCTGGTGTCTAATAAGGAGACACCATGATGTGACCATTCTCAGAGCCAGGTCTCATGGCATCCTTCTGTTCTCAACTTAACTGAAATCTGCAGGATTTCTTTTCAGAAATCTTTCTGCTACAGCAAATTTAGTTGAAATGACTGGCATAAAACTGCAAAGGGGGACAAAGCAGACACAGCATGTTCTTGTAGCCCTTTCTCCCAGAGCAAATCAGATAAAGGCCGATCATTGAGTCAGCTTCAGTGGGTAGCATTCCCTATGCCACTCTCCAGTGGTCCATCACACAATCTGTGGGGGGATGGAGGTGTCTTAGGAGCCCTGTCAAAGGCTGTCTGCCAGTGGGGACACAGGCCTGGCAAATAAGGTCACTGATCCATCTCCACAAAACCCAGAGTGACAAATAGCCTTCCCTGCATTCCTAACAGCTGCTGCATCCTCTTTTATGTATATAGAGCTATATCTCTCTTGGCTGAAAAACAAGGCTATTCGCTTGTTATATGCCATGTTGCATGCTACAGGTACAGCTGTAATATTGATTATAAGATGCTCAGATATTATAGGAAAGAAGGTGATATAAATTGCTTTAGATGATATAGTAGACAACGTGAATGCTTTAATAGGCATTCCAGGTCATCTGTGGCATTTAACAGGCTACTGTGTCCTTGTGAGTCTACTATTAAAAAATCTCAATGAAACAACAGGACCATACCCAAACAAGCCACATATAAAAAGCAGACAAATAGCTGGTTTGGTGCAATGTCATGGCTGCAAGCTAACCCTAGGAAGCTTTTCCAAAGAAAAAGTGACTGCAGAAACAAGTCTTTTTGGGAACAAGGTGGAAAAAAATTAAGTACATGAATGTCACAAGGGTAGGAAAATATAAAAGTAAGATCAAAACAAAGACAGGATGTAGAGAAGGTGACTTTTATAAAGAAGTTAGACAAAGTCCCCAATAGTTAAGAGAATAGTAGCAATAGGATAAAGAAATATGAAGGAGGGTGGAAATGAAAAGGAAACCTGGAATGTAGAAAACATCCAGTGGTTGGGAAAAGAGCAATTGTTATGATTTATGCGCTTTGGCTGGCACAAACTAACCAGTATGCAGCGTCTGGTTTCTAAGATTCCAGTGATGCAGTAACTTGTTCGCTCTTTTTTGGGTTTGGGGCTGGGGAAAGCCTCAATCATAGCTGTACCTAGAACAGTGAAGGGAATGGAATATGTTATGTATAGAAATCAGCCAAGAACTATATTTCAGTATTTATTTTTATTAATATAACCACCCTCTGCCCAAGCGTTTATATGCTCAAGAGTGTTTCTGTTTAGGCCATGTTAATGTGCATATAATCTGTTCTGCTCTAAATGGATGCTGTTTGCCTCTAAGTATTTTGTTTTCTTCCTTTTATATATATATGTATGTGTATAAATTCTCTTTTTTTTTTTACTGTGATCCATGAATGGATCCCAGGAACAAGACATATAATCTCTCTTCCTACATACAGACCGGTAGAACTTCCTAAAGAAGCCTAGTCCTGAGAGGTCACCAACAAAGAGTGTATGCCATTGTCCTAGCTAATAAATCAGATGAAACATGGAGCTGCATCTTGCATTATATCTTGTAAGTGGCACAATTTAAGCTCTGTCAGGATTTTTCTGGGGTCAAGGTCCAAGGGACTGCTACTGAAAAAGAGAAGTCTTCCTTAGCCATGCCTGACGCTGCTCACGGTCTGGGTGAGGACAATTAGAGAATTCCCACCTGACTTGGAGCAGCTACAGGGCAGATCCTGCCTCCGACACTGATAAACCCAAACTGCTGAGAACTTTAGCTTGAGTTCTGGAGTGATACAAAATGAATTGATTGCAGCGCCTTCTCCTAACTGTTCTGTTACTGATTTTCAAGTGTAAACAGGAATTTAGTAAGTTTTGCAGCTAAGTAACTACTCTTTTGAGTAGACGCACTGTCTGCAGTGGGGCTACTCACAAAAGCACCTAATTAATACTCGCATGGTCATGCTCTGTGAATTACATTTACCCATGCAAATGCCAGAGTATCTGGCAGTCTTGCTGCCTTCATCGATGTGCTTTCACCTTGAGACAGAGCGAGAGGCTGTCAGCAGCCTCTGGGGGCAGCTGAAGGCTAACAGGAGAGACACTAAAAAAGATGTGGTTGTGAAAGCCCCTACAGTTTTCCTCTCTTGCTGCACGAAAGTGCTTTATGCTAGAAAGTGTGTTTGCTAGTGACAGTGAGATGTGTATAAAACTATTTGCCACTGCATGGTCATATCTTCTGTTCATGCATAACTTATTCATATAGCAACTGGTATTGCTGTGGTTCTCAAATCCATGCTCCTTCTACTTAGCACAGCTAGATTAAAACTCAAACCCAAGTCACAATGTGACTGAAGTATAACTGATGTCCAGCACCATCTTTCTATGTCTGCAGCTGGCACAAAGCAAATTTTGGTTTTGTGAACCATTCACTGTAATGAGTGATCAGCTTTCTAACGTGTTGTAAATTGTGGATCTGCTGTGTTGTCTTTGAAGCAGATACAAGTAGTATTTAGTTCTTAAAAAAGAAAGAAAAAAAAAAAAAAGCAGGCAAGCAAGCAAGCAAGGAAGACCAGAAAGAAAGGAAGAAAGATTCTTTCTTCCTTGCTTACTTCCATTCATTCTTTCTTGATTTTTTTTCTTTTTTTTTTTTTTTCTTTTTCTTTCTTTCTTAAGAAAGAAAGCAAGCAAGAAAGAAAGACCGGAAAGGAAGGGAAAAAGATCCTTTTCCAGTCCTTTTCCTTTCTGCCTGTCTTTCTTCCTTTCTGCCTGTCTTTCCACCTGTCTTTCTTCCTTTCTCCCTGTCTTTATTTCTGTCTGTCTTTCTTAAGAAAGAAGGAATGGAAAAAAAGGAAAGCATCATTCTTTCTTTTCAAACAAACAAAAGAAAGAAAGGAAAGAATATTTTTTAAGAAAGAAAGAAAAGAATCTTACTTCTGACAGAATGCAAAGAAAAAAGAAAGAAAGGAAGACGGGAACAAAAGAATCTTAAAAAAAAAAAAGGAAGGAAAGGTTGTTTCTTAAGAAAGAAAGAAAGAAAAGATGGGAAAGAATCTTACTTTAGAAAGAATGCAAAGAAAAAAGGAAGAAAGAAAGGAAAGAAAGAAAAGAAGGAAAGGAAGGAAAGAAAAAATGAAATAGAAAGTAAAGAAAGGAAAGAATCTTAAGAAAGAAAGGAAGAAAGAAAGTAAAAAGAAACAGATGAAAGAAGGGAAAGAATCTTAGGAAATAAAGAAAGGAAATGAAAGAAAGTAAAGAAAGGAAAGAAATGAAAGAAAGTATGAAAGGAAAGAAAGAAATGAAAGAAATCTAAGAAAGAGATGAAAAAGGAAAATATTTCTTTTGAAAGAAAGAAAAGAAACTAAAAAGGGAAAGAAAGGAAAAGGAAGGAAAGAAAGAAAAGAATCGTAAGTAAGAAAAGAAGACAGAAACGAAAGAAAGGATAGAATCTTATAAAAAAAGAAAGAAAGAAAAGAAAAAGGAAAAAAAAGAAAGAATCTTCAAGAGAGAAAGAAAAGGAAAGAAAAGAAAGAAATAGAGAAAGAAAGAGAGGAAGGAAGGAAAGAAAGAAAGAAAGCAAACAAGCAAGAAAGAAAGACAGACCAGAAAGAAAGGAAGAAAGATTCTTTCTTCCTCACTTGCTTCCTAGCTTGCATGCATTCTTCCTTTCTTGCTTGCTTTTTTTCTTTCTTCCTTTCTTTCTTTCTTAAGAAAGAAAGGAAGAAAGAAAAAAAGAACGATATCAAGAAAGCAAGCAAACAAAAAAGAAAGACCAGAAAGAAAGGAAGAAAGATTTTTTTCTTCCTTGCTTGCTTCCTAGCTTTTTTTCATTCTTCCTTTCTTGCTTGCTTTTTTTCTTTCTTTCTTTCTTTCTTAAGAAGGAAAGAAGAAAGAAAGGATGATATCAAGAAAGCAAGCAAACAAAAAAGAAAGACCAGAAAGAAAGGAAGAAAGATTATTTTTTTTTCTTCCTTGCTTTCTTGCTTGCTTTTGTTCTTTTTTCTATTTTTCTTTCTTTCTGTTTTTTCTTGCCTTCCCTTCTTGCCTTGCCTTCCCTTCTTGCCTTGCCTTCTTTCTTGCCTTCCCTTCTGTCCTGGTTTCAGCAGTAGCAGTCATTTTTCTCCTTCTTAATAGCTGGTGCAGTGCTGTGGTTTTGACTTTCGGC
>JANHGB010053224.1:0-14222 GCA_026283785.1 Coracopsis vasa
TACCTCATCTGTTTCTGTGCTTCTTGTTTCTTCGTCTCTATCATACCCTCACCCTGTCTCTACCGCTGTGGCCATCGGCTCACTAGCACAATGCTGACTGTATAGTTGTCTTCCACAGCGGCACTAAAAGCTCAACGGGTGTCCATAGGGTGGCTGTAATTTGAAAGGAACTCAAGGAAAACGAACACTAGAGGGAGCCCATGTGCTCCGGTAATATGGGCTGGTGGATGAAGAAGCTGGGTTTGGAGAGCGCTGTCCACCCAGAGATGCGGGGAGGGGAAGGAGGTGATTATCGGGGCACAGAGGAGGGATGCACCCATGCAGCTATTCAGGTTTGGGCCCCACACTGAGGAGTCAGTGGATGCCCCTTCTGTTCCGTGATCACAAGACAAACTTGGGGTTCTGCGTGTCCTGGAAGGGCCCCAAGAACTGTAGTGTGAACTCTACTTTTTATCTTAAGGCTTGTCTCATATGAAGATGAATTACACATCCAGACCATCTGCATAACAAAGCCACAACTGCAGAGTTACCATCTCTGCACTTTTGCAAAGCATTGCTCTCTTGCGAGAAGAAGTAACATTTCTATTTTGGGCTCCTAAACCATATGAAAGTTTCGAAATAGCATCATAGTTAAATGCACTTGGTAGGGATTAAAAAGAAAAAGAGAATATGCATAGATATAAAAACTAATACAAGTGCAGACAGCCTCATGACTTAGGTTTGCTAACATACCATAAAAAATGGAGAGTACATGAAAACAAAGTGTTACTTGAGTGTTGCTGTGAGGTCAGATTATTACTAATTAGTTTATTAAATACAGCCAAAGGCAGCTACTCGAATCAGAATAGTCAGAGGTGTATACTGTTCTACACCTTCGAAAACCTGCTGATTACAAATGCACCTCACCCTCTGTTGTTTCAGTTGAGAGACCCACAGGAAAATGTCTTATGCATCTGTGACTAGAATTAAGCTTTCAGAAATGAGTGAGCAGTTACTTTTGATCTAATGTCACTATAAATTTGGTTGTGGTCTTACCTCATTAAAGAGATTCTTATCTTAAAACTGCATTTGGACCTTATCTTAAAAGGTAAGTTTTCCTAAGCATTATTAGTCTACTGCAGACATACAGAAAAGCTTCGCATTCTACCCACATTTAAAGTGGGGTTTCAAATTGCATTAGCTATGGTAGATCAGAGATATGACATTCTTGCTCATAATGACATGTTCTCTCTTGAGTAGCTATGAGAGGAAAAATACAACTAGGGCTAAGAAGACTTACTGGTTCAATGGAGGTTGTCTATAGTTATAAAAGTGACAAGGGAAGCAACTAACACTTCTAAATTTAAAGGTTCAGAATTAAGTGACACACGATCACTTGAGAAAGTGATGAATTAGGCAACAACTAACTGGTTTAAATTTTCAGAGAAGGTGTCTGATGTGCTCAAAAGAGGCTTGCCATTTCTTCGTGCTTTTTTTCATGTATGGGCCTGATTATGACCAACAAGAAGTAGTCTGTTTCTTTTAGATACATTCCCTGACCCTTCGAAGATTTCAAGAAGGAAGTCTGAAAGGAAGATGAGCTGAAGAGGGTCTTAATCTCTGGAGGAGCAAATCCCATCCCCCCAGAATAAATCCCCTGGTATTCTTCATCTCAATGAACATTCTTTAACTAACTTGTACTCAAATTTGAGTAAAACTGGACCAGAACCCCATGATGGAGCTAAAGTCTCAGGGCAAGTTTAAATCATAAGAATTATCTCACAAAGTTACATCAGGCTAACATGAGAATGATGAAGTGGGCTTGGATGTTTTATCAATAGCCACATCATAATAAATATTATATACCTTTAAGAGTCCATTTTTTTAATAAGATATGTTTTGAAGTTCCTGATAAACCCTGTATCTGATTTCTCAAAAGCACTTAAAATTACTATCTTTTCAAGTATAACATTGTTTAAATTCAAACTAATCCATTGATTTTAAAATGCCTGCCAACTAAGGCATTTTCCTTCTCATTGTGTGACAGTCTACCCCATCAGTAGCTTGCATTTTGCAGCCTGATCCAGATGTTTTTCCTCATGCCACTGTTTAGAATAGACATGAAGTTCAGGACATAAAATGGCCGCTTGCTGCTTTTTAAAATTTTGGAAAAAAATGTACCAGTTTATCAAATCTGATTTCAAAAATCAGTGCCAAGCCATGGTAGAAAGTACTCTAAGTCCACAGAGAATATGTCATTTAGCATCTACACAATCCATTCAGTTGATCAGAACAGATGTGTTTGGGGAGCATTATTGAATGTAAGATTGCTCTTGACAGAGATAAACTTCAGGACTGCAGATACACAAACAGAACTTGCTACCATGCCAAGAATAGTGAATTGTTGAGTCAGAATCCACAGGTAATTGGATTCAGGGAGCTGTGATGTTTTAAAAAATGCACTGGCCTAATATTCATAGAAGTTTCCAATGTCTGTCTTAGCTGTACCACCACATATGCCTTCCATCCTTTCTACTATTCAGGAGTGGAAATCCCTGGAGGGAAAATACATCTGAATGATAATAATCACCATGTCAGGCCATGGACTCAGTTGTTCTTGTGCTTACCCAGTTAGCCTCATTTATATTTCCTCAATGGATTCTTTGCCTGCATCATGTGGTCCTGTTACCTACAAAGTCTGTGATGAACTGTGTTTGAAACAAGGTCCCTGTGACTTAGAGAAAGGAATGGAGCAGGTGCTATGAAACCTGGCCTTTATCTGGTAATCAGTGCAGAGACAAAAAGAGCTGATCAGGAGTTACAGTCAATTGGTGTGGCTGTAACAAGTTCAGAAACATCCTAAGGCCCTTTCCACAACCTTTCAGTCCTCAGAGCCAAGACTGACATCTAATGTGTCCACTGAAGTAGCTCATGAAGTGACTCTCTTTACTGTCCTTAACAAAGACCACCAAAACAATTTGCTGCTTAAAACTTCTGATCATTGCCAGCATGGCTCAGATGTGGAGTTGATGTTGGTTAACATCTGACCCAGACTGATAATCATCAGAATGATGGATTTTTGTTAGAGGGCTGTGTCTTGTGATCAATCACAGATAGATCTCATGGTGAAAGTCACCTGCATTTTTTTAGGATGTATTCCAAAAGCTGGTAACTGGTAACTAAAGCTGTCAGCTGAAGCTTGAAAGCTGATATTTGTAAAATAAAGATCTGATAACCACTTTCTTTCACCAGCTGCAGTAGACACTAATGAGAAAACAGTTCACCCATAAAAAATGAAACTGTGCTCAAATGCTGCCTGCTTTAGAGAGACATTTGCTCCCTTGGACTAAGTGACATATAGATAACACCTTTGTGTTAAACTGTAGTATTAACCACCTGCATTTTCAGCACTGCTAACTTTAAGGAAATACAGTACATGTGCTTGAGTTGCTTAATCTATGCTGCTACTTTGAGAGCAGACCACAAGAAGGATTGTTTTATAGTGGTTTTTTTAAAGCAGCATAATTTCTTAGTAATCAATTTTCAAATGTTGAACCGCAACCCACAGTTAATTAAACTGGGTCAAGTATAATTGTTTTTAGACAACAAATAACTACACTCCGCTTCAGCAAACCATGTCCTGTGTAAGTACAGTATCTCTGTCTTCCATCTGTCTCAGGGTTTTATCCTCCAACTGATCATGATGGTATCTGAATGCCTTGAGAGTAAAAATATGTAGCAGCAGCAAACACTTGGATACCCAATGCATGAAGAGATATTTAATGCTTGTTTTATCGAACAGCTCAGTTTAGGAAGTGTGAGTATTTGTGTGCAAACGGGCATCAGCATTATTTTTTTTTTAATTTATTTTTATTGCAAATCCCTCACACTCAGAATTTTGGGTTGTTTGGTTGTTTTCTTCCTTTTTGACAACTGGTTTCTGCAAGTTTTAAAATTCGGTCAAAACCCTTCTTCTAAAGATGTATAGATGAGTTTCATTGAATTACCTCTGCAAGTTTTGATCAAAAATGCTTCTTCTATACCTTTGGCCGGGGCTTCTGTTTTCTGTCATCGAGCAGAGCAGCTCAGCTCTTATGGTGGCATCTGCACTCTACTCCAGTTTTTCAGAAAGATGGGACTTGACCTGATTATCACTTGGAAATTATGGTTGTCTCATTCAGCTAGCCCTCAGTAATGACTGGCAATCAGTGAAGAAACTTCTCCCTGGGTCTCATGAGGAGTCCTAAAGCAGGGAAGATACAGACAACCACAGTTTGTTTTTCAAGATTGTTTCAGCTGTAGCTAGAATAAATCACAGGAATTCATCAGCAGAGGGACAACATCCTGGCTCTCAGGCAGGAAGAAAGACAAAGTTTCATACTGTAATCCAGATAAACATTTTTTGGTACAGAAGTCATCTTGTCATTTGGGGCAGGATTCAAACAGGGTCCTGCTCTTGACAGTACTTTATTAAAAATGGAAACCCACTGATGGAAGAAAGCCTAAATTTAGATCATGCTCTTCATCAGGTAGTTGAATTTTCTGTGGACATTATGGCATCACCACTTATGAGACTACTTGTGCAAATCAGGTGACTATGCAAGCACAAGGTGTATGTGTTCACCTTGGTGATTATTAGTAAATTCAAAAGAAAAGACAAAATTCAAAAGAACAGCAAATTCTGTTAACATTTAATCAATCTTTAATCCAGTTACCTGCCATTCTGCGAGGACTGAGTGCTTACAACAATTTGAGAGCTTTCCTGGGCAGAACAAGAACTTAGGAGCAGTGCTTTTTGGACTTGCATCATGTTCCTAGAATGAAAAGAATAAGCAGGTAAATATGTGTTTATGTTGATTACTCAGGAGATAAAGATGAGCAGATGATTGTATTTCAAAATCCATTAATATTATTCACATTTCTTCCAATAGTTTCATGTTAGATCTTGTGTAAATATGAAGTACTTCTCATCTTCTTTAAAGAAAAATCATAATTCCTTTCCACAGGGTAAAGTGATCAAAAAAGTATTAGCATTTCCTTTGAGATCTTTGAGGAGGAACAACAGCTAAATAAGCTCAACATGACAAATGCAGAAATCTTTATGCAGAGCAGAGATGTGGAAAACCTGTCTTCTCCTCCACCCTTCTCTTGGAAAAAATCTCTGTAATAATTAGCAACTGAAAGGTCTATGATCAGTAATGCAAAGACATAAAAAGAGTTCTGCAAATGAAGAAGTTGTTAGGGAGGAATACTCAGCATACATACGTTGGAAATGTGGGTTTTTCTAAAACAAGCACCTCTTTTATATGGCAGAACAGCATAGAGCAGTGTGTGGTCTGAAGACCTCCATCATGTCAACATTAGAATCGTTGACACGCAGAGCATAAGCAATCTCTCAAATCCAGATAGCATACCCCTATTATTTAATCATCAAATCAATCATCAGTAAAATAATCCTTCCTTCAGTCCTATTAATGTTTAAAAAGGAACAGAACCAAATCCACAGATACTTTTTGGTTCCTAAAATAGGCAGGGATTTGACTCAACCAGTTTTTTGGTCACTAGTCTATGCAGTGTTGGTTTTACCTACCCAAAGGTATGACTTCTCTGGCATGACTTCCTAGCATGCATCTCGAAGTTGGCTACTCAAAGTCTGAGATATTGAAAATCACCAGTCACTTTCAGAGATGTTCCTGTGACTCCTAAATAATTTGTTCCCACCATATTTTGTTCATACTTTTCATCATGCCCTTTCTGTTTTACTCAGATATCCTCAGACAAAGGATTGGCATCTCAGTGGGGTAAGAATGCCACTGTGATTTCTGGATGCTCTGCCTGTGAGGCCTTCTTTGGTTGTGCCTCCTTAGAGCAATTCTTCAAATCCCATGGCTTTCTTCGGAGACAGCACTGCTCCATGCAGTGGCTGTCCTGAAGTGCTGCTAACAGCGCATGAAGCCATGATTCACTACACATGTGGTGTTGACCTTCCGCAGTGTAGATGAATCTACACCGAATCCTGAATGAATCTGAAATGAAACTACAATGAATGCGGTATTCTACATTGCAGAGAAATCTACAGTGGTGATTCATCCTGTCCTACAACGGATGTCTAAGAGGGGAAATGAATATTCCTTTATGGATACTTACATACTAATTGTACAGGAATCTAAAGAACTTAGGCTAGACGTACAACTCAGCAAACAATAGCTGCAATTAAAAAGAACAAATTCTGTCACAAAAATTGAAAAGTTATATATTCAGAGGCTGTAAAGTCAGATAAACCATTGGACTGTTTCTTGGCTTATGTGAGCAAGATCTTAATTACCCTTTTTTTCCCCTGAGAAGTTTCTTACTTATCTTTATAGAGTTGTTTCTCAAGTTGGTTTTGATAATCTAAGCAGATTTGTTCTCTGATGTTCTCTGATGTTTTTGAACTCTAAGATGTTCTCTCCACATTTTGAGTAGCTGTCATTTTTCTTTTCAATTTATCAGTACCAAAATTGTGGGTACTATATTAATTCTTATCGTCTCATCTAGAAATAAAACCACTTCCTTTCATTTTCTTGCTAATTTTTTATTTAGAAAATCTGAGGACTGTGATTTGATTTTCTCTCCATGTGATCACACTGGAAACTTATGCTGAACTGCCATTCCGTGAACTTGATTGGTTTTAGCTATCGCTTTTCAACATGCAGCCATTTCTCTGTAGGTCTGAATTCCTTAGTTTAGATGTAGAGCTTTAAACTGGTTATATTAAAATGCATTTGACTTAGTCTTCATTGTTAAAACCAGCTTTATATATGGCTACCTGGATTATTTAGTCTGAAGAGGAGTCAGGGCGGATGACTGCATTAGCATCTCCATTAGAAGATAATGCCTTGTGGACAATCACATTTTAAGCCAGTTCTTTTTCCACTTACTGCAATTTACTAGTATTTTAGAAAGCTAATTTTTATTTTAAAGAGCAGGTGATACTGAGTCAAGCACTAGGGTTTACTTAATAGGATCAATTCTTCATAAACTCACTGAAACTAAACACGTTCTCATTTTTAAGGCTTTGTTTGTTGACTCCCTCATGAGATTTTCAGTTATTTCTCTCAGGAATAGAGTTAACCTCCAGTTACCTCATACGTCATTCTCTGCCTTTTTTCTTTTCAGTATTAGCACGATATTGACTGTTTACCAGTGTCTTATTGTAATACACTAGAATACTGAAATATTTCTCAAAAATTGTTGTCAGTGGCAGAGATGTTTGTTCAGACAACTCCTTTCTGCTTCCTTAGGTATGTATGGACTGGAAAATGCTTTATCATCCTCATGTACTCAAGTGCATTTACTGAGCTTTTCTTTATCATTTCTAGCCACTTTACTATCTCCATAAACTACACTACTTGATTTCATATTAATATATATCCCTTTTGTTGTACTGGAGTCTGCCAGACTCCTCTTCAGCGTTCTTTATTCTCTACATTTTTACAGCTTGATTTTGTATTGACTGCTGCCTGGTTTCTTTTGTCTGCTTGTCAAACATACACTTTATTTTTCAGAGGAGCATCACTGCACTGCTGAGCCTATAAATACCTGAAAATGTCTTGAGATACGATTTTGACATAAATTACATTATCAGGAATGCCCCTTTTAAGAGGCCAGTAAAAATACTTATAGCCCAGTGGAATCCATGCGAGGGTATTTTGGCCAGCTGCACTGCAGCATGCAGCTGACGCAGGATGTTGTTCCGCAAAAGCAGACAATGCCACTCATCAGCCAGAAGCTGGCAGCACTGCATGGTCCCATGCCACACAGAGTTGCCGTGTAAGTCTTGATACTGAACCACAGTGTATTAGATTCAGTAACAGAACAGGCTCCTAATTGATCAATGTATATTCTTTTGCCTCTGTGATTTCACTTACACAACCTTCTTCGTTAAAGACACTTTCCTTCTTACAAAAGCCTTTAAATCTGCTTGCAAGGCAAGTATTGTGGAGGTGGTGGTGGGGGTATGGCTGTTGGGAGGGTCACCAAACATTTGTGGTGGCTCTGTGATGATTCCTGGGGGTTTGGTTGTATGGTCAAAAGTGAAGACCCATAGGGGCAACCAGAGAATGACACATATTTCATCTTTTCCTCCTGCACACCTATATACTGCACAGCATCTCCCCTCACACGCTCCTGAAGGCAGATGGGAAGGCCAAAATGTTATCTAAATCTCACATCTAGGAATACAGAGACAGCACAATACACAAGATAGTTATAAAACAAGGCAATATATAAAATAACTTCTTGTACATCTTCTGGCCCAGGTTACCCTTGAGAGTGTAACCTCAAAAAGTACGTTGAAAAGGCATGTGATTTTTCTCTCGTAGATAAATAAGTAGAAAAGCTAATGAGGGTTCAACATGCAATTACATCTCCATTCCCCCAGCACAATTCCCATGCAAGGAAAGGAGAACGGGTGGGTTTCTTCTTCTCTATACATGGCCCAGTCACTGAAACTCCTACCATGAAAATAGAAAAGAAAAAGCACTTACTGAGTTCAGCTCACCTCCTCCTCAGGTAGACCTCTAAAACAAGGTGAGCTGAATCCTGGTGCTTCATGGCAGCAGCAATGCATTCATGCTGCAGGGTCACCCAGAGGCACTAGCACAGGGCTTTGCAGCTCTTCAGGTAAATGACAGCTCACAGGGACAGGGTGAAGGCTCTCCCCATCTTGGGCTGGGAGCCAGTGGGGAGCTGCCTTGGAGGGCTAATGTCAGCTGTGATGTACTGGTTTTGGTGACCTGCAGGTATCAGCATTTTGTCAGTCAGAAGACCTGGAAGTGCAGTTAAACTATATAAGCACTGGAGCAGGTTGCCCAAAGAAGTCATAAATGCTCCATCTCTGACAGTGTTCAAGGCCAGGTTGGACAGAGCCTTGGGGAACATGGTCTAGGGTGAGGTGTCCCTGCCCATGGCAGGGGGGTTGGAACTAGATGATCTTAAGATCCTTTCCAACCCAAAACTGTTCTATGATTCCATGATTGTCTCAGCCAAATTCACTGTTTCAAGGATTAATAGTTTGTGTCTATGGCTGCTGGAGTCTCTTGAAAAAAAACTGCAAACAATGGAATTCCTATCCTCATGGCATTGTAAGCCTCCATGGCCAGCATTTTGTCATTTTTCTGTGGTAAAGCCAGCTTAATTTTGCCTTAAGAAATATAGACATTTGGAGTTAAACACAGCTTGGCCACTGAAGAAGTAGGCACCTCATTGCAGTATGCTTGTGCTTGAAATCCGTCTTTCTGAGAGGGGAATTTCATTTCTTTCTTTGTGGCCAGGATAAAAAGCTCCAGTGTGAGAGTGGTCATCCGGCCGGTGTTCTGATGCACAAGCAAAATGACTGCTCATCAGGTGGAATCACTGTCTACCAGGAAAGCAGTAAAACCAGTGGCTCCTGTGCCACCTAGAGCTTTCTCACTTCTCTTACAAAAAAATCAACAGCTGGTACCAGGCACAGATTCCTGCTGTCCCAGTGAGCAACAGGCTCCACAGGGTGCTGTTTACTATTGTACACTGAGGGGTTTCTGCCTTTTTCTTTCTTTTTTCTTTAGCACTGGCAGCAGAGCTTTTCAATGGTTTTAAAAGAATAGGATTAGCCTGCTGTGAAACGTGGATCACTTCCTAACTTGTTAATATGCACTGCCCTCTTGTGATAAAATATGATTTTGGTGTTCTCTAGATGTTCCCTTCCTGTTTTCCTTTTTTGTAGTTTTCTGGGGTATTTTTCATTTTATGCTCCTCTCCCAGACATTGGGGCTTTCTTTAAGGCTGTTTTTCTAAGGCAGGAATAATTCTTCTTAACACTAGAAGGGTGAAAGAAAAGCAACAAAAAAAGTTTGATCAAAATATTCTTATCCAGTATTTCACTCTTTCATGCAATTAACAACTTTCCAGATTGTTTTACTGAATGCTCAAGAATCAGACAGATACGTAGGCAGCAACTATTCTAGTGAAAAATATAACCTTGAAAGGATGAAGAAAATATTTAGCAGTCCATTGAAAAGGGAGTGTTAGAAGAAAGAAGTCCAGTGTACAGCAGTGTACTTAATCACTGTCATAGCAGCCTGATGAACGAGCCAAAATCTCCCAGGTCATGGCAAGGTAAAGCTATTTAATGCTGCAAACCTGAGCACCAAAACTAAACAGAGACAAAAGTCTCTTCCCAAAGCCAAGTAGGCAGGCAAAGCCACTCATGGCTTGAACATGATGTATGAAAATCCGTCACTGCCTGGGAAGGGAGGGAGGAGGAGAAAGAACCCTTAGAAGCAGAAGAAAAGGCAGCATGACACACCGCCACAGCAGGCCAGGTGGTGATACAGAAGAAAGCCCAAAGAGAGACCTTTTGCGTTAAGTGCTGGTTGGAAAAGAGTTGCCTCCTCCTGTGTTTTGGGTAATATGCATCAAAGATACTCAGCTGTAATGCTCTTGTCCTCAGCAGTAATGCTCTTGTTCTCTGAACGGAAACAATGCAGAGGGACTGTGAGTGATTCCTCCCCGCTGTGTCATTTCAGCCACGCAGATATAAATGAATTTGTGGAGTTTATTTCCTGGAATGAGCTACCAGATTGGTGGAAATTTTTCCTAACATGGCTTGCTTTATACAGCATCATTGATTTACCAAGGAGCTTGGTTTTCTTTGCTCTAGTATTTCCACTTTGTGCTTTTTATAATTAACGTTGTGGCCACCACTGAAGGACCAAGCATCTTCTAAACTGCCTACCATGCTTTTGAGCTCTGGTGAGAATTTTCTGAATAAAGGAATCAAAGGGTAATTACTAGGTGGCTTTCTCAGAATCTGTATGATTGAGGGGAGATTTGCAGATAAATTAGCTGTTATTTATGTCCAAAAGAGGAGCTGAATGTTATTACAATTTAGGATGAATAATTCAATAATTACATCCAGAGTTGGGATCTTGAAAGGTTCCTCGTAGTCAGGAGCCCTCAAGCACCACTGGCAGCACTTTCAGATTAACTTCTGTGAACTATTTAAACTCTGCTCTAATACCAAATAAGTGAAGCTGAACAGTTAAAAAGAATATCATGCAACAGAATTAGTGAATGTACAACAGAAGGAATTTAGCTGCAGGCTCACACACACAACAGTATATTGCTGCAAAGTTAAAAGTCAGGACTTTCAGAATCAAAGTCATCTCTGTCACATGCTTAAATCTACCCATGCTTATACAGTATGAAATAGTCTTTAGTTATGGGATTGCATACAAAGTAATTTCACAGTGAGTGGAAAAAAACGACTGTATGTGATCCTGTAATTAAAAACAATACTATGTATGATGTGCTGAAGGGAGAAGAAAGGAGAGATTTTAAAAGAATAAAGAGGACAGAAAATCTAAATCCTGGCCTTTTCTAACTTCTGATTGCTGGACTTTATAACCTTTAAGTTTTACTGAGATTTTTTTGCAATGCAATGCCTCCATTTATATGAGAGCCAACCAAAACTAATAAACTGAAACCATATCGACTTCACTACATTGACATTTTGTTAAATCACAAGCCTGATTTTCTGCCTCCACTGTAAATCATGAGGCAACAGAATTCACCAAAGAAAAACCGTGTTGAGTTTGCTTGTTTGTTTGTTTACATTTTATAATGGCAAAGCAAGGAATATTTTTCCTGACCATACTTTTAATATGAACAAATCATGTTAGCCAAAATACCCAAGAATACAGATCCCAAGCCAAGCATCCCACCCGGGAAAACTGTAGAGAAGCTGTAACAGTGATTCTCTGAGAGGAAGTATCAGGTTATCACAAATGGGGATCCAGCTGGCAGAATAAGCAAAGGATTCAGATAATCTGCATGTGTCCATGCTTGAAGATGGTCCACTTGAACGCTCAGTTTAACCCAACTTCTCCAAGGCCAGATGAATATTGCTGTCCTCCTCATGCCTTTAGATGCTGCAGAGAGCCTCTAAAGAAGTATTACCATGAGTCATTGCTTGGAAGCTCCTTATCACAAATACTGAGAAATATAGAGAAGGGACCTATACAGCCAGGACCATCT
This sequence comes from Coracopsis vasa, assembly GCA_026283785.1. Lineage (NCBI taxonomy): Eukaryota > Metazoa > Chordata > Aves > Psittaciformes > Psittacidae > Coracopsis > Coracopsis vasa. The sequence continues at coordinate 12,037 of JANHGB010053224.1, forward strand.
CTAACCCCAGGATCAGCTGTTACCTCAGGGGTTGCTCAGGACTGGAGCATCCTCACCGTCCTGAGGAATGTAGCTAAGATGAACCTTGGAGATCTTCTATGTGCTTGGCTCTGACCTTTTGGAACTCAAATGTCCTTGTAAATGAGAGTGTGGATCTAGGTTAAGATGGCGATAACTGAAGAACAAAAGAAAGAGGCAGTCAACACCCCTTGAGCTATAAAGACCCAGCAGAAAGCAAATGGAAAATGCTGTCACTCCAGAAAACCTCTCAAGAAATACTTGAACTCCATGTGAACTTTTTACTGTTGGATCTGTAGAACTGACCCAGAATGGTCACGAGAACAATCTCACTCCAGAAATTTCTGCTACTTCCTGCTTTCAGCAGTGCTGATAGACTTTCTGTGGTATTTTGGCACATCAGCAGCTAGGGTGAAGTGAATGACCCCAGCTTTTACTTAAAATCTGCAGCAAAATTGTACTGAAAATAGCCATGTGTGTTTTCCTCCCCAGTTTTCCAGGCACATTGCAAACCAAAGCACTCAAACTGGTGAAAGCTCAGAATCTCATTTCCGCGAGGTTCTCTGAAGTGGGAGAAAAACAAATCATAAATCAGGAATTCCCATTCAGAAAGCCACATGTCCAGGCACCTGGCCATCAGGAACAGCTTCAGTGTAAGGAGAGCAAGATGCAGCTGGTCCTTTCCCTGTTTGCCCACCTTTTGGAATGCCACTTGGGCTGCCACCTGGGCAAACCCTGGGCTTGCCACCACTTCCCAGGCTCATTATAAGGTAGGTAGAATGAGCTGACAGCCAAACCTCTGTGTTGGGAGCTGAGCAGTGGGGCTGGCTCTCCCATGGGCACCAGGGTGATTACACGACCTGCTTGCCCTGCCTACACACAGGAAGCTGTCTCCCATTCACACATCCTGGGGATGCCATGCTGCCATGGGAAAGAGAGCTTGGGAGAGGTCACCCATGCCAGCTCAAAAACAGCCCCTGGGGTGTGCAGCAGAGCAGATGGTGCTTCCTTTTTAATTTCTGACAGCTTATAAAACAAAACTGCATATTTGGAGAAAAATCTTTCCAAGAGAATATTCCCAACCAGCCCCATCACAAGCTGCTCTTGATGTAAATGCAGCCTGGGAATGGAGGACATTTTTCTTACCACCGCTGGTTCGCAAGATTCCCAGTGGTTTTTTTCAGTGCCAGTGTTAGCATTGCCTTGGTATTCCTAGAGTCAACAGAGAGTTTGTGACTGATAATCTGGGAAAATACATTCCTCTCTCTAGTGTCAGCTAGGAATACTGATTTCTTCCCCATTAATTCTTGATGGCTTGATAGGAAAGCCTGTCTCTTAACAGCTCGGCTGAGTTCATTATCTGGAGCAGACCCGTGGTGAGGATGGGCTGCCTAGTGCCAAGCAAGGACCTGCCCTAATTACCCTGGCAGATGTCACCTCGCAAGAAGAGCTGGGCAGTGATTATGGCCTTGAAAAGAACACACGTGCTGAAGGTGCTGGACAGGCCACAATCCTCTCTGTTTTGTCCTTTGTGGGTCACGGTTTACAGTTGACAAAGCACAATTAAATAAATGGTGGGGGGAGGCAGAGTTGAGTAAATTAGAATTCCATGACAAAATGACCCTGTCATTTAGCAGCTCAGTGAATAGAAATAATGAACAGCTCTTTTCCAATAGCACAGAAAGCAAAAAAACAACCAACATTCTGGCTTCAGTGCAATTTCAGGTTTTAGTTTCCAGATACACTCTGGCTAAAAAATTTGGAGGGACACATCTGGAAGCTGGTGTAGCTGCAGGCTCTGTGCTGCTGCTCAGTGGTTTTGCTGGCTGGGCACAAGCCCTGAGACCTTGCACACCTGCCTGCATGCGCTGGTGCCAGCCTTGGTGCTCAGGAAGGAAAAGTCACGTTATTGTAACATCTGCACAACTCGGTCCTCTCTTAAACCCCACTCTCACCCTCACTGGGCCATGACACAAGCCTGGGCATGGCCATGAAGGTGGGGTGGGCTGGTGGCCTCTGAGGGCCATTCCCACCTGTGTCCGAGGGTACCAGGTCTTGTTGCCCCACCAGTGCTGGGAGTTGTTACAGAGCTGCTTCGCTCAACACGTCCCTGCTGCTCTCAGGTTCTGTGTGTTCTGCTGCCTGCAACACAGGTGACACATCCACCC
>JANHGB010053224.1:14322-37283 GCA_026283785.1 Coracopsis vasa
TGCTTCGCTCAACACGTCCCTGCTGCTCTCAGGTTCTGTGTGTTCTGCTGCCTGCAACACAGGTGACACATCCACCCTATGCATAGGAGCAGCACATCTGCTCAGCTTTCCAAATACTCCTTGTCTTCCACAAACACTGCTTTCCCTCCCTGCTTTCTCTACAGCAAATAGCTGGGGTACTCTTGCCTTCAAAGCATAACAGAGATTGCAACTAGGCAGCTGGTGACCTCGGGGCAGCCTGTGTCTGAGCAGCTGCCGCTGTGCAACACAGGTATTACCTGAATCCCTGCAGGCAGCTTCATCCAGGAGAACAGGCAGAGATGTTTTGTCTTTTGCAGGAAAGATGCCCATGGTGTGGCCATGGTGCACTTGTGCCTGCCAGCAGTGCCAATGCCCTGCCAGCCTCCTGTGCCATGCCATGCCATGCCACGGGGCAGTGGGTTGACGCTGGCTGCCCCCTGCCATGGCAGATGGTATGGAGGCAGAAGCATGGATCCCCTGCCTGGCACAGCAAATGATCTGTGTGCTCTCATGGGACTGTTGGCTTCCTACACCACCTCAGCCAACTGCTTTCTACCAGAATGAGCACATGTTTCTGGTTTGACCAGCACAGTCTCCCCGTGCCACCCACCGGCACATGGACAAGCACCCAAGAGAGAAGTGCGTGTTGGGGGCGAGTCATTGCATGGAGTTTCTAGCAAAACTCTTTTATGGTCAGGTGTATAATGAGAGTAACGCAGCCTCTGGGGCTTTTCTGATGGGCTCCCCTGCCTGGATTTGTGGGCAGAGGGATGCACACATTGTGCCTTTCCCATGACAGTACCTGCCTGTCCCCATCCACCCTCCCTCGCCCCAGCTCCCATAACATTCTCATCGGTCTTTCCCCGGGCTGCCCGGCTCCACTGTCCCCAGTGGGCAGAGAGTGAACAATATTTCCCGAAACAGCCTTCTCTTTGCACATTGGAAGCATACGAGCTTTTCTGGGGCATTTTTCTTCTGCTGTGACGAGAAGAGGTGGAGCAATGTGAGGAGTTGCTCACGTTTCTCCTGTCACCTTTCCATTTTCTTTAACACTGTGTGTTTCCTGGGCTCGTCGTCATTTTCCTATGAGTAAGCTGTTACCACACACACCCAGCGTGTTTTCTGCTTAATGCTTGGGCCTAGAGCAGGAAAGGGACACACTGAGCTGTTTGGTAACAAGTGGGTACAGTGGTGGGAAGGTGTGAGAGATGGTGCCTAAAAGCTGTGGTGAATAAACTTGGAGGTACTAGAGGCTTAAAGTGAGACACCTCTGCCAGCCCCAGGCCACTCTTCCGAGTACTGCACCACAACTGATGCTCTATTTGCATATAACCATGTGTCAAATTACCAGCTGAGCTTACTTCATCCCTACATAGTATCTTCCCCTCATTAACCACTTTAAGCATGGTTTTTACTAGTATATTATTCCAAAAGCCTTAAGTAATCTTTCTTAAAAATAGCTGCCTACAGTCAATCCAGGAGCATGTGTTGAGGAACCTGTACGCTTTTCAGTGCCCAGTTTCACATGGGGGTGATGACCTCTTTGCTGCTTACTCTGCTGGAACCCACTGCAATGCCCCACAGGGGAGATGGGTAGGTTGAAGGCTGTAGCATTTTGATGTATAAATTTATTTAAATTCGTTCTGCTAAGGAGACAGTTCCTGCACCATCAGGGAGGATGCGCTTGGGCTGCCACTGGGAAAGATGAGGAACCAGAGAGTGACAACAGCACTTTCTGAAGCAGGCCAGACATCTCCTAACCCAAGCTACCATATTTTAGAGGTTTTTCTGTTACAACTGTAGATGATAAAGCCAAGTTGGATGGGGCTTTGTGCAACCTGGTCTAGTGGAAGGTGTTCCTGTCTGTGGCAAGGGGGATTGGAACTAGATGCTCTTTAAGGTCTCTTCCAACCCAAATCAGTCTATGATTCTATGATTCCGTGACAATGAGCTGATACCTCATTTAGCAACACCATGCTCCTGAGCAGCAATGAGCAACCAGAAGTCACCCAATGGGAAAGAACAAGAGGATACCCAGAACTCTTTTTTACTGGGAATAGCTTGCTCTTGGCTGACATCGATTTCATGCGCAGGCTGCCCTACCCCACAGGCAAAGTGTGTGGGGGAATGGGGTGCTGGGATATGGGCTTAACACACACCACAATCTCTGGCTGAGTCTACGCGTGGAAGACAGCGTTGTTTATATAACCCAAATTCATTTTTCCTTTGTGTATTCTTGTCAGCTATATTTATACATTTTATTGAAACCTGCAGCATAAGAAATGCTACCTTAATGCACTAGGGAGAAAAAAATGATGAATCTTTCAAACACAAAATAGTGGCCATTTTATGGGCACCCGTGCTGCTGTTTCATATAAGCGAAACAAATTTCAGACAAAACCTAACAGGGACAATATGCTGGTTAAATAAGTAGACAACAATTTTACCCACCAACAGACACTCTACCAGGCAGTGATGACCACCCAAGGGTAGCCTAGTTGCCTTCAAGGGGACATTATATGTGCAAACAGCAAGATTTTCCATGAAGAGCCCTATTCAAGACCAGTTTTGACTATCCCTAGGCACTACCAGAGGCAGACAGATAACCTATGGAGTAAAATACTGGCAGGTATCAGCAGGAACTGATGAACATGGTTCTTGCACCCTTACATTTCTGGGTAGATTTTTCCCTGTGTGCTGAAGTGAAGGACTTCCATACTCCATAAGTGTCAAATGTCTTACGGAGCGCTGAATAAAGATTCCAGTGACCACTGATCAGGGTAGAAATGGGTCTCCATGAACTTTTGAGTAAGGTAATTTAATAGCAATAATTATTTTAGGGAAAACAATAACAGAGTCTTTTGCTGAGACTACATCTGAAAGTCATCAAAGACTGCACTGTTACACCTTCATTCACACACTGCTGCAGGCTGGATGCCCCTCAAGACTGTGAAACGGGAAAGAAAAAAACCTGAATAGAAAGTCTTTGAGGCACAATACAATAATTCATATTCTATTTAAACTCGGATTTCAGACAGAAAGAAGCCATCAAAGTGAGGCTTTTGTAATGGTTTTGCAAACAATGGCTCTATCAACCACTTCTTAGATCATGAATAAATCATGGCAGATAAATCACTGCATATCCTTTAGGTGTGTGATGAATCCTTGAGGAAACAGAATTATCTTCAGCAGATACATTTAGATTAAGAGAGCACAAGCAAGACTTGTCTTTAGTTTGCTTAGACTTTATTAGGTTACCTCCATAAATCTCAACAACTTTGCCTGTCTAGATATGCTCACCACAAGAATGAATAATGGAAGAAGAGTCAGGGGAGGTCAGATCAAGGATCCACCTGGACAGCATCTTGCCAGTGAAAGCAGCCATCAGCAGAAGTCTGCCTTAGAGTGCAGAAATGGGGAAAGCACAGAAAAATCTCAGTTAGCCTCCAGCAGAGATGTGGGACCCCCTGAGCTAGAGCTGCACCCTGGCAATCACATGAGAGACTAAACCCCTGTGAATTCATCTTGTCCCAGAGTAGGACCTTTGCACCTGTGGGTCCCACAGCACCCTATGGCAGGGATAAAATGACATCCCTTGCTCTGCACCCTGCCATGCCTGCTGCTTTTCCAGGCCTAGAAGGCTCTGAGGTTTTAGCTTTCCATCAGTGGAAGCCACTGTGTGCCTCTGTAGGATGCTTTCAGTCATCCTCTTTTCCTTTGTTTCTTTACTGTGTGTTGTCATTCCCGGAGCTGCACAAAGTATTTGCGGTGCAGATACACTTACTTGCTGGCAAAAAGACAAGCCTCTTTTTGTGCTCTACACTTTTCTTAAGAAGTCTTAACATTCTTTTAATAGTCTTTTAACAGCTCCTAAGTGTTGACAGAAATTTTCAGAGAACTTTCCACAGTGATGTCAAAGCCTTTTTCCTGAGTGGTAACAATTAAGGCCTGTCATCTTGTACATATTTTTGTCCAAAGCACCTTATTTGGTGCTTATCAGCCTTTTTTATTGCTTATCAGCTTATCAGCTTTTTTGCTTATTTCCTTGTTACTCAGCACCATGAAATAGTTTTGCAGGTCCCCAAAGTCAGCTTCAGATTTAAGCATCCTGAAAAACTTCGTGTCATCTGCAACTTTTGGCATCTATCTGCAACTTTTGGCACCTACTATCCTCTCCCCTCTCCAGGTCTCTCTGCATTTCAGAAACAACATGAGTTCTAGTAAACATCTCTGGGGTCTTACAGATGGGACCATTTCCTAATGGTCTTTCCATTAGGAAAACCAGCTACTCTGACTCTAATTTCTAAAGTTCTGGGAGACCCATTGTTAGCATGGGGTCTAGGCTTGGGGGTAGTGCCTGGGTAGCCTTAGCATACGGTGCAACCTTGCTCAGAAGGAGTTGCCCTGGTGCCTGTGGGCATGGTGAAATGGCTTTGATTTTTCAGGCAGCTTTGAAAAGCCCAATGCTTATGTTTGAATTGTGCATGGTGAATACTACTGCAGACACATGCTTTTAAATAGGCAGACCTCCCAGAGTGCAGCTGCCTCATTGCTGGGTGAAGACCACTTCTGCTCCACTATAGAGACATACACGCATGCGTGCATGTGTCGGTAAGTGCAGGACACAGAGTCACTGCTTTGATTTTGAACAGAGATCTTGAGCACTGGAAAAATACTTTATCTAAGGTGTGGGGCTGCATGTTTAAGCAGCAGATATGCCTGAGTCAGCACAGCAGAATCAAGCCTTTCATGCACAGCTAAGCAGTTTCTTCTGGTTGCGAATCAATTCTGCTCACCTTCAGCAGGAACTGGTGATTTCTATCATTTGTTTTCAGGGCCATGGAGAAGATTTAGGCTTCTTCTTTCCCCATTTCTGTTTGATTCAGTGCTTGTCTCTTTCTCAGGAAGATCCCTGTAAAAATGAGGACTTGCAGTTAGCAACACTTCTGTTTGCATCTCATTTTGTGAAAAACAGATGTTCTCCACAGAGCATGGGGGAAACCTGTATGAAACCAGGAAGTATCTTCAGGCTGCTGAGCCTACTTGCTCAGCTCACCAAAGCCTCACAATGCAGTGGGGCACTGAGGATCAGCCCTATTCTAGCTCCCTCGAGCCTTTTCCTAACACTGTATGTCCAATCTGTTTTCTGAAATTAATTAAATTGTAAGACTACAATGTACAAAGCTGTTATTTGCCTGATGGTAACAGCCAGAGCCCTAGGACTGCCCCAGGTTCCCCTGTACTGGTTCCCATGCAAAGACAGAAGCGATTGCATCCTGCTCTGAGGGGGTCCGCAGGAGGGGAGACCCATGGAGACAGGTACAAGGTGGGAGAAGGCCCCCACACTATTCCAAACATGACCTCACTCATTCAATGGTTTTTCAAATGTGACATAAAGCAAAGCTGCGTTCATGCATTGCAGTATGCACAAAGCTGGAGGTCAGCTGTGGGTTTAATGCCCTGTTAGCACACCATGGCAGAGAAGGGCACACCTTGGTGGAATGGGTCCTGCTGGTGGTCCACAGGTGCCTGTGAGGTCTCCATGCAGGCAAGAAGCTGAGGACATCAGTGTGCAATGCCTATTTGAAATCGCAAAAGCTGTTTGTTCGTGCTTTTTCTGGGCTGGATGGGGAGCAGCCCTCCCTAAGCTTTTTAGAATAAGCACAGGCAGCTCTTTTGCATGGTGCTGGAAGAAGGTTAGGGCTGGGTGGCACCTCCTATGCTCACCATCATTACAGAGAAAGCATCTGTGCGCCTCTGGAAAAACAAACCATGCATAACATTTTAGCTGTCTTACAGGAAAATTTCACTCCTGTTCTCCACCATTCCACACTGACCTGCACGAAGCACCATACCCCAAGTCAAGAGCTGGCTTAACCCTCACAGGTTGCAGGTCTGCTCTGCTGCTGTTGCTTCTCTTCTGGAAAAAAATACTGCAGCTCCATTCTGTTTTTGCTGCATGCTCACATTTTGGAAAAGGAATTGGAAATTCTATATGCAGCCACTGGCAGAGAAGTTAAAGCATGATCTGAAACATTAAGATTAGGTTCTACTGATAGGCAACTGAACATAGGCATCGGGACAGATGGTGCCAATTGATTTAACTGCAGCTGCAATGCTGAACAGGATAGAAAATGCAAGTAAAAAAATCTAATGAGAGTGCTGCCCCAGTTAAATCAGCTTCTTATTTAACTTACCTGGAGTAATCATTGTTATTAACTTCCAGTTAAACCAATGACAGAAAAGATGAACTATCCTGTCGTGTTTTTGGAGCAAAGCTAGTGAAGGTGTGCTCCTTAAAAAAAACCCACAACACATATATACATCTAGAATGTACTAAATAATATACTGAAATATCTTAACATGTATCTGTACAATGTATATCATGCACAAAATACACATGTTGCCATTATGGTATTATCAATATGCACTGACAGAGATAGGTTTTATTTATATTGATTTAAGTATATATGAAAGTCTATCAAATGAAGCAAGAGAAAGCAACATTGCTATTTGAAATCACAGGGATGAAAAGAAAACAGGAAGCATGGTAAAGGAGAGTAGAAAAGGTGTGAAGAGGCAGGAAAGAGCAGAGGCAAGAGCCTGAGATAGATCCTTGTAGCTTCTCTTTATCATCTGGTAAATGATGCCACAAAGCTGTTTTCCTCTCTGCGCTTCCTCACTAAAGTCCTCTTTCTGTTCAGGCACAGGTTCACATCTTTCTGGTCAGATTTAATGTCCCTGTTGGAGGTTTCTGAGACCTGGTGCACTGTAGCAGCCACCTCAATGTCAGACACTAGCTCTCCAAGCTGCTTTTCTGTCCCTTCACAGCTGACTATGTTTTGGAACTTCCTTGGAGGTCTGAGATGGATGCATGTCCCAAGGTGTTATAAAAGGGAGTCAGCTCTAATCCTGTACCCGAAAGGGACGTTGGTGCTGCAGGACTGGGGTTTCCTTTCCTCTTGCTGCAGTGCTGCACTGCCAGTGCCGGGCCACCACTGCCTTTCTGGGCACAAGTCCAGGGGGAACAGAGAGATGTGGCATTTGCTCTTCAGCAGCCACCATGTCCCAGTCATGTAGCCCAAGGCAAAAAGACCTCCTCCAGCACAGGAGCAGATCACAAGATCACTGCTAGCAAGCTCGCAAAGGCATTTGAAAGTCTTTCATGTGGATTCATTTATCCATAATTCATCCAAGAGTAAATTTGTCACCCTTGGCTGGAAGGCTATATATTTGCAGCTTTCTAAAATTAGCCCAGCTTGGCCAGCCACTACCCATATACTTGTCTAAAGCTTTTCAGCACAACTCCCCTCAGACCAACAACATATTCCTGTAGGGAGCTTTTTGATTCTGGGAGCTCTAGCCTTTGGGAGCTGTCAAGCACTGGCAGCTGCCACTGGGCTCCATAGCTGTGAAGCCATGGATGCCCAGTGTTTCTTAATATCAAGCTCTCAGGATAGAGGAATTAAGAGATTTTTCCCTTCAGGCAGCTTTGCCCTTCTATGCACACACCTATTCTTCTCTTTAAGCCTATGCTCGTGCAAAAAAGATTTCTGAATTCCTGAGAAATTCACATGAATAGAATAAACTGGGGGGAAAAAACACCTGCTTAGCATGTCCTTGGCTTCTGCACTTACACACTGCAGATGCCAAGTAGCAAGACTCATCAAGGGACTGAGCACAGAGAAGAAAACCCACAAATGATTCCTCTGGCTTATAGGATTTCCATAGGGGTACTGCAAATACACATCTGAAAAGTGAGAGGTGAAAGCAGTGCCCAGCTCACCTGTGTTTCTGCATGGGGAGTTTGCTGGCCTCCTGTGCACAGTGCTCCAGTGCCCTGCTTTGGGATTTCAGGGGCAAAACTCCCCAGCCCTTCATAATGTCAGGAAACTGCAAAGAAAGTTTAGGGAAAAAAGTAACTGTTATTATTAATAGATTTCTATAACACCCAAAGGGAATCAAATTGCCATGTGTCCAGCAACGCTCATTCCAAGCAAATGTATTTGAAAGGATGGTGCATCACCTGCAGCACACCACGAAGTCTGCTTTGATCTACAGCCACCACTGCTACCACTTAAAAACCGAACCTATTGAAAAAGAAGAAAAGAGAAATTTCTTCCTGCCTCCCTGTGAAGTGTGTTATTGCCCTGAGAAAAATGTCTCCTGCTCACAGTCACTTCTTGGGCAGATCTGAAAACATCCAACTGTTTTCCTCTATCTTCACTTTGCAGAGTTCCAAACTCCGGAGGGGAGCATCTGCCTCCCCAGCCCTGCCTCACAGGGAGCCCATGGGCTGAGACCTCACCTGCTCATTGCACACATGGCATATCCCCTGCAGTGAGGTGTCATGACCTAAGCGGATAGTGTAGAGATCACAACCACGGTTTCATAGGATTCTATAATACATGAGGGCATAGAGGTCTTTTCTTCTAAATCTCTCTACTTTATTGCATATTATCACAAACACCACAAAAATCACGACTAGCAAATATAACTATGATTAACAAAGAGAATATGAATGAACATATATATCAAGCTATTACTAACAGCAGTGGATTATACAGTATCAATCAACAGTATGGTGTCTGTCAATAATAGCATCAATTAGTATTGTAGTACAAGCAGTAACAGCAACAACCAAGTAGTTTTGTACTATTACTGATTACCACAACTTGTCATTGGCAAAGCAAACTTAGCAACAATATAGCAGCAGATATACTTACGATAGATTACTTATATGAATATATATAATGTCAATATGAAGCAAATTAGAGATCAGAAACCAAAAGAGGGCGGACAAACCAATATTGGACTGGAACAACACACCCAGCCAAAGAGGGGACAACCAAACAAGCAAACAGAGTGAGTGAGCTTTGTTTTCTTGTCTTTCTTTTTATCCATAACCGTTTCATACCTTCTCAAACACATCTGCCCAGAGCTGCAGAGAGCAAGCAATAGGCCAGCACTCACACAGGGCAGACTTCAGGAGCACACACTGGCACAGGTTTGAATAAAATCTATGGTGATAGCAGACATCAACCTGTGTTTGCAGCCCCACTGCAAATTGCCTGTGGGGTAGGCAGCCCAAAAAGCAGGCACAAAGCTACATTTGGTGTGTGAACAGGACGAGCTGCACATGGAAGTCCCTGAGCCAGACCAGACAAGGCACTCAGGCTGCTTTTCTCATAGTCCCTCTGGGTAGGCAGGGCTCCCTGCTGCTGCAGTAGTACAGGGCACGGGGCCATGGAGTCAGAGTTTGCAGAATACGCTGCATTTTATGTACAATTTCTTCCCGCCGTTGCCTGTGTTTAGTGTCCACAGAGTGTATGTGTCCAGGCAAAAGTCTGAGGATTGCATGTGCTGGGGAACAGCTGGAAAACCAGTGATTTGTAGTAACTGGGCATGGTAGCAGCCACAAGAAAACACTCCTCTACTAGGATGCGCCATGGATTTGTGTAAATTAAAAACAACACCTGCCTTGCAAACCACTCAGCCAGCACTGAGGAAAACTGCATCCCACACAGCTCATCCCCACAGCTTCTCACACAGGTTTTACAGGACCGTTGGATGTTTCTGACTGGTTTTGGATGTCAGATGTGCAGCTCTTTCTTATCAAAACTGTGGTGTGCTAGGTAGGGCTTTCAAAAGGATGACACACAGAAAACCTTACAAATATTTGGAGGCTGACTTGCAGTGATTTCGATGAGGTTTCTGTTTCCTAAAAATACTTTGTAAAGTTTCGATATAAATGACTTAGGGAGAATTTGCTCTGCCACTTTCCAGCAAGATTAATTCTCTGCAAATGGCAAGCTAAAAGATTTCTATCAAAAGCACTATTTTTTTGAAGATAAACTGGAACTTTATTTAAATTACGTCTTTCAAAAATATATCCTTTCTTTGAACATTGCTACTTTTCATTGAAACAGTGATACTAGAAACTCCACAATTTTTCAGCAGTTGTTGATGAAGGAAAATGGTTACCAGCTGCTAAAAATCCAAGTAGCTTTTCACCATTTTAAATGCATGTAGTTTTTCTTGAAAATGCAGCTTTTCCTATGGAAAATTCTAATTAAAATGACGTTAATTTTATCGCCAAACTCTCTGCAGAAATTTTCTCTTTCCAATACATTATTGACATGATCTCTATTTTCCTTATCCAGGACATCATGCTAGGAAACCACAGCAAGTGCTTTACAGAGGCACAGCCCTTACATGAGGTTATTCAAGGTAAAGTCCTGGTGTAGACCTGACAGTTTGTGGTTTTCATGGCAGCAGCACTTTCACAAAACGACACCTGCAACTTCAACAATCTGCCTTATCTCCTCAAAGACATTTCTGCTAAATGGAGTTATCATGAGGCTATCCAACCACTCTGGTCAGCTCCAACCAAAGAACTTCAGCCTTGGTACATCCAATAGTCAGGTCACTCTACTGGTGTCTACTTCAATCAATCACTGGATAAAATTAGGAATAAATGATGTGTATAAACCTGCTACAGAAATGAAAATATTTGTTCAAATACGTGTTCCACCATTTTCTTTCACTTCTTTATTATAAGTTATTGCAATTTGCATGTATTTTCTCTGAAAAATTAATTTTATACTAATGTGTTATGTTGCTCATATTTAATAACAATGCACTCATTGCCAGCCAGCTGTGTCCACCTTAACAGACTTCCAAATTACTACCATAAATTAACTGGGCAGTAGAATGTTTTTTGCAGCTTACAAGGTGAGGGTGCTTCTCTAGGCATTTGTTGGCATGACTTGTAGTTCTCACGAAAAAGCACAGTATGTGGAAAATAATGAAGAAAAGAAGATTCAATTAATACTGAATTTTAAAAAATGCCACCGCTGATATTAATGCAAACAGTATCATTTAAGGTCGGATAAGATCAAAAGGAAACCTGCCTCCTAGAAACACTCCCAGCACTGGGACTGTTAGGGAGTTAATAATCTATAATACAACCTATTCATGTTCCTAGATTAGTCTGTCAAAGACAATTAATCAAAACACAAAAAGCTTTTTCTTCTCAAAATAGAAATGCATACACAGTTACCGTGATGGTTGTGTTACTGACATTTTACAGGAGTTTTCTTCTTATATTTTGCTAACGTTACAGTTGGAGGACTGGGAAATAAGGCCTGGCCGGGCAGATTTGTGAAGTCTGGAAGATCATTTCAAGAAAAAAGCCAGAAATTCACTTCTGTTTTAATGAATTTATTTAAAAATATATACATCCATTCAGCAAAAATGCTCGTATTTACAGAGGTTGCATTTATTTATGCACTTTTTATCCTTTGGAATATGTTCTACAAGTGCATTTGCAATAATCATGCAGGGATGTATTCTGCCATCAAACACACGTAATCTCATTGACTTTAATTGCACTGTATCAGCATCACTGAGGGCAAAGTTGTGCACCTTCAGGGACCTCATTTTGGATGATAATTAAAAACGCCTGAATAGAAGGAAATTCTATCTAAATAGAAGGAAAAATAGAAGGAAAAATGGGATTTTCCATTAGGAATTTTTTAAAATACAAAAGTATTACTTCATAGTGCGTAGCTGGTTTTGTTATTGCTTCCTTTCCTACGCAAAGCAAATTTATAGGAATTTTTCATACCAAGGAACCAGAATGTAATCAATTTTATAGGAAGGAATATTTGAGACAATTATTTATTTTGTTGCTGACTCAGAGATGGTATTCCCCCATTAGTAGTTTACTTACGTGAATTTGATGGACAGTTTTACTTCACCCTCTCTCAAAAGATCACATGAATATTTATATATCAGTTGTATGATCGCATTTACTCCTGATCACATTTGATTCATGTAACTGGAAGAAACACAGAAGTCAGGGGCCAGGTTTTGGCAGGGTGCAGCAGGGCTGTGCTTTCCTGGCACATCCTTCCCTGGCACTGGATTTTCAGTCCCATTCACCTGAGGGTCCCTGGCATGGTGACAATGCCCAATGTGTGGCCTGGAGCTGGAGGCAAGAGCTGGTCCATATCCCATAGGCAGCTCCATCCTCCATCACTGGCATCACCGCATACACCTTGTCTTGCCGTCAAGCCACGTTCCTGCAGAGGGGGAGACACTGAAAGCCTGAACTTTTCTTTGTGATTTTGCAGTGAAAAATAATGTTGAAATGTTAGAAGTGCCCTTGGACTGAAAATCATTGATCCTGGCTCTCTGTGGCAGAGAAGTTGGACTATGAACGTGGGTGAGGCACGTGTCAGTTTCTACACTGACGCACATCCAAATAAATTATGTTACTGAAGCATGCTTTTGCTGATGATTTTACATGCAGTTATAGTCTCAGAAGTTCATGTTCTTTGTCTAAGAGTTTTGGGGAGGGGTGAAGAGAGGGCTGTAATAGAGGGTTTGATCCTGCCAAACTTTTAAGCAAGATTTCTCCTTTTCAAAGGTGCTGCATTACCACTGGCTTAACATTTATATTTTTTTGTGCTGGTTCTTTGGAGTCTTACTGCCTCTGTATACCTGTGACTACCATGCAAAGCCATTCAACGCGCAGTTAAACCTTCCCCCTCACCTTTTTTACCCAGCAGGGAAGCACAATGTGAAAGACTTGGAGAAAATACAAAATTGTAGCTGAAGTATTTGTTTCTTAGTGCACTCACCCTTCCCAGAAATGCAAGTGGCAGCTTGCCATGGATCAGGTCTGCTCAATAATCCAGCCCCCACATAATCATAAGGCAGCAGTCAGAGCCGTGATGGATAACAGCCTCATGTCAGATGTCAGTGCTAGGTCTCCCAGTCTATCACCAGGCGTTGTGATCATTGATCATGAAATTCTGCTTACCTGCCCACTGCCACTGGGAAGCCGTAAGGGGCTCGCATTAAACTGATGGTTAATTTCCTGGACATAGATCCTTCACCAGCTGAGTCCTGCAGAGATATGCCATTTTGCTTGTCTTAAACAAGAACTGACCAATGGCAACATAAGAGGATTGGGTCAAACTCCATCACCCATACTGCAGAAAACGCAACTCCTTTCCAAATGCAAGTAGAGAAATTCAACTGAACTTTGACAAAGCTCTGTAATTTTGATAATGGACAAACCTGCTGGGGTTTGACTTTTCTCCAGTGCTCTTTGAAGTCTATATCACCACAGTCATAGCATTTCCTGAGTAAGGATTCCCAGTCTGGGAAAAGAGATTTGTCAGATCGTGAAACTACAAGTAGCTACAAGTGTTATACAGGTCTTTTGGTATCTTAAACCTCCTGCTTTTATTGTGTATCTTTTTTTCATTTTATTTGTTTAGGAAGAGAGAATACAGGATGCAAAACCTACAGAGTTAACCAGGGAAGATGCACAGGCAAGTGCAATCCCAAACACTTTAAAACGAATGCAATGATGGCGCAGTGGCTTTCACTGCTCTGGTGACAGGACGCACAATACCCAGATCCCATCAGTGGTGCTTTCTTCCTGGGCTCAGGGAGATACCCCTGAGTTTGACTGCTAGCAGTTTGTGTACTACAATGGCTCCTTTCTGGCTTCCAAGTCTGTTATACCTCATCTTTGAATGCCCTGAAGAGATTACCTCGGATGTCTGCCCAAAATAAGCCATTGGGTAACTACTTGATAAAGGTCAGTTTGGAACATAACCAAAAATGAAAGACTAAGTGTTTAGAGTCACACAGACCTCTTCCAAGAACTTAGATCTGATGTTCCCTATGGAAATTTCTCTGGCTTATGCTTTTATTTTGATCTTTCATAGGCTTAAAGCTTTTTGGAACTGGAGTTTAACAGACGTCCCAAGAAGACTCACACATCTGCATTTGGCTATTAGGCTAGCTAGAAATGAGAACTCTAGCTTGCAAAACTTTTTGAGATTTCAACAGTCATTTTGATTAAACTGATTATCAAAAGGCTGATGAAATTTGACAGAAAAATAAGTGAGGGCAAGAAAGAAAGCATTTGGTAAGGCAATGACTCATTCACTCACCTAGCAAGGGTAATCTAACACAGCAATGTTAGATTCTGTCTTGTACATTAAGATTATCTGTCTGTCTGTCTCTTTTTAATCAGAAATATCATTCTAAGACCAAAAACTTTTCTAACAAAAGTTTCAGCTACAGATACAGATTTCCTTGAAAAGTTTTGGTTTCAATGAAACAGCATTTTCTGGTGAAAAACATTTAATTGAAAAGTTCCCATCCAGCTCTTGTTTTGACATCCTCTTCCAGCACTACAGGTTTGTAGGCAGTGAATCAGAAAGAAACAATGAATCAAGCATTTTATTTTGTCTTTCATTTTATTCAAGTTACAAAAAGCACTTACATATGACAGTAATTATGTATTTTATGTATTTGGCTTCATTCTGAATGACAAGACATAGCTCAGTTATTTAATTATTTTCGTTTCTTTAAAACATGCTTCATCTGGACTGTTGCTGAGCGAAAATCTACTTGTTTTAATTCCCCTACACTTTAAATCAATGAAAACAAAACCAAACAGAAAATGTTCTGAGAATCTCCATGGAGGAAATAAAATGGAAGAAGGTGCTGTTAATGCAGGGTATTTATGTGTGTCAGTGGAGGAGACATTCTTGCCTGTGTTGCTTCATGCAGAGGGTACAAGTGCCAGTGTGATGTGACTCACAGAGGTGCAACACCTGCCTGGACATTTTGGTGTACCACCAGGCACTTGCCTGCCTTAGCAGAGTAAAGGATAGAGTAACACTTTCCCACAGCCTCACTCTTTCCAGTGTGGGTAGTGAGCAGCACTCACCTCATGTATCAGCACCATGGATTACTTCAGCCCAGAATGGGTGCTGGTGCTGAGACATCCTCACTTCAGCCATTTACAGGGCCTGAGCCTGCTGGAGTCACTGACTTTCGTGCCACAGCCCACATATTGCCTCAAAACTCCAGGAGGTGGATGAACGTGTGACTTTATATTTAAACATGGCTTTCAGTAAGGTTTTCAGGAAAAGAAATAAAGAAAGATGTCATGGTGAGGCTATATGGTGTTTGGAAAAAAACTCAAGTTTCGATGGTTGTCCATCAATCACTCACTTTTATAAATGTTTTAAAAAAGATGATAACTTTACTCAAACTCACCAATCCCATCCATGTTTATACCTGATTTGTTGTGCTGGAGTTTCATCTAACATTTAGCTGAAATCTTTCAGTAATGTTACTATTCAACAGCTTCCTTATTCAGAATGTGTCATATACTTATATTCTTGCTCTTTTTTGGTTTGTTGTTGTTGTTGTTTTCCTTATTAAAGGTTCTAATTGGGACACCTTTTGCTTTATATTTCATTGAATGAAACAGTGCCCAATAGTATGAATGAGTAGGATTAGGGAAGAGGAGGTCCCAGGAATTATACCTGCTGTATTCTTACCAGCCCCAAGCAGATTCTCCTACTCTGGTTTCCTCTTTGTTTCAGGAAATTCCCCTTTTGGAGGGATGCTGGGTGCAGATATTTTTGTTGTCAGCACAACTCTTGCAGAGCTGCAGGAGGAAGGAGGGTGCTGAGGGAGTGTGGTGGGGGCCCAAGGCACTTTTGGTAAAATAGCCACAGCATAGAGTTGCAATATCAGCAGTGGGACCATTGTCAACTACAGGAGAAACTTTACCATTTCCTACCAATTGTCACAACACTTAATAGCATCACTGACATGAATACTACTGAAGATGGAATTGGCCCAATGTGCAAGGCTAGTTTGGGATGATCTACATCCAACCCCACTGAACTAGACCAGAAATCCATGAAAGAATCCATGAAGGCCCAGAAATCCATGGGTGAGGCTCTTGCACAGAGCAATAGAACAAGAATTTCCCTGTTGAGCAGAAGGGATGAAGGAACAAAAACCCTGAGCTGCAAGCTGAGCGTGGTGCTATGGGGCTTGGCTGTCCCACCACACGCAAGTATAGGGAGGTGCAGCAAAGCCTTGTTACGCAGACTGGCTGTGTTAGCCACGACAGAGCTCTGTTAGAATAAGATACAGCTCAAGACTGAAGTATCTAAGCTGAAGTGTTTGCACAGAGATGTTGACACCTGGGCTCAGAGAGTGATTCAATTGCTTCCACAGAGATTTCTCATGTTGCCTGAGATGCTACAGGGAATCTGAAACATCAACAAGGAGGTGACAGATGCAACACAGGAATTCCCAGTGTCTCCACATGGAGACCTGGAAGAATGGCCTGGAGCACCCAGTCTGGCACTCAGCACCTATTAGCAACTTGGCTATGTCCAAGGATGTTTAACTTCCCAATACATTAAAAGGATTCTAGAAAATGGTCTGTTCTTCTGAGAACTAGGCTTGATCGCATGGACAGGCGCCGACTGTATTGACAAGTTCTCTGTTATGGGGGACCTTAGACACCCAGCTCACATGCAGATGACTAAATGTTGATATTTTAGTCTTCCAGTCGTATTCCAGTCCTCTCTCAGTCAAGAAAAGTGAGAAATCAAAAATCTATGCACGTCAGAAGCACTCTGCCACCTTGAGCCAAGCCGCTGCCAGAAGCCTCCTCTAATGCAGCAAGACCAAGAACATCCCACAGTCAACTAAAGTTGCTGTTGATTCCATTGTGCCTCACAGGCAATGCATTTTGAACTCAATCAAGGGAATGAATCCAGCAAAATTAACTCCCCACAAACGTTAGACCCGGAACAATCTTCCTGAATGTGCAGAAACAGCCTTTTTTCAGTATGCACCAAGCACCTCATGAGCAGATTCATTTCCAGCAGCTGTAATTCTCCTCTGACAGGACCTGGTCCCAGTGAGCCATCCGAGTGTGTTACAAAGGTGCTCAGTACTGCTCCTAATCCGCTTATTGTGCTGATGTTAAGAAAGCGCCTGACTGACTCAGTGCCTTGTTGCCAGAAGCATGTCCTGTTCCCGGTGCATTTTGTGCGCACCAACACAATCACCAGGGCATTTTCTGAAGGGCTACTCCCTTCTCTTCGCCTGCGATGTCTGGACATGCTGTCTTTCTTCCAATTTAGGAACTAGATTATGTCCCTCTGACAGCCCCATTTTTGCTCAGGTACTTCACACTTTTCCTCCTCTATCATATGCTTTCCCCTGGTAGTGGTGCCGTCTGAACTAGTGCCGTGTTTTTTAAAACAAGTCTCTGTTTTGGAAGTAGAAGAGGGGATGGAATCCAAGCAGTTCCAGGAAGAACATACTTGTTTTGAGTCTGTGATGGCTAAAAGCTAATACTCTGTGAAGTAATAAAAAGGTATTTTAAAGAAGCTCATCTTGGCTGGACTGTAAGCTGATTTATGAAGGCAGGCGCCAAGTGATTGTGTAGCTGTTGGGGCCATGGCAAAGCAAATTTTCAGCATTTATTGTTTTGCTTTTTAACTAGTCTAAGCAGGAGTACTGTGCTAACAGGGGGTTTAAATGGATTTGAGAGGGAGTCCAGAATTCCTGTATAATTCAAAGGCATGCCAAGCCAGAAAACCTGCCAGGACTCTGGGAGCCAGTATAAAGTCCAGCAAACAGTGAATATGCTCAAAAAAGGAGAAGAAAAATCCATTGTTAAGCAGCTGTTGCACCTGCTGCAGTGACATCTTTTCCTTATGATGTTCTTGCCCGTGACTCATGCACATGAAGAGGGGTCATGGTGCCTGTTTCTAAACATTTGCATGGAGTGACATGGGTTTCTGCGATTCAGGCAGTGAAGAACGGCTGTGCTATGTTTCCAAATGATAGCTTCCCTTTGCCAAGGTGAAAATGGCTCTGCCAGGAGCAGAACAGCGCAGCGACCAGCCTTTATTTCAGCAGTGCCACCTTGTTTATTTGTTCTACATGAAGACTGTTTATTGCATTTTGTGCTACTGTAACACACATACTTTCCTAAAGGTGTTCCACATGAACTGGAAAAAAATATGATGCTTCTGCCACAGGGTTTGCAGTCCATGGATATGTTCTCCAGCCAGCCAGGCCAGATGTGTGAGCCAGTTGCAGGAAAAGAGCTGTAAAACTGCTTTAGCACACACCAGGGTTATGTTTCCTGTGAGGCACTGTGTCATGCCAATGGATTGTCCAGTCCTGCACTGTCAGGCAGAGATGCTCTGGCTGGGTTTGTAACCTCCTCCATGTAACATAACCCTGGCTGCAAAGCAATCCTGTCATGCATGCTACCCTTCCTTTAGACATTGTTCCCAGTTTCAAAATGCTCCTGAACCAGCATGCGGATGTCATGTTTAAGGCATATTTTGAGAGTGGGGAACCCTTGGAGGTGAGATGCATAGGCAGCTGACAGGCACCCTGCTTTTGCCCTGCAAATGTGAGGTAGAAAAAGAGGTCTGCAAGGGGATGCTGCACTGCTCAAGGCACCTCAGCCTGCCTGCTAGCAGGAATGGAGCTCCCCAAGCAGCACCTTACTCACTGTTCATCATCACTTTTCCCTTTACATTTAGGGGGAGTGAGATTAGGTGAGCTGGCTTGCTGAAGGAGAACATCCTCAGCCATGAAGCAGTCTCCTTGAGCCAGAAAGTCCACCTTTGTGTACCCTTACCTAAAACACCTCAGTGCAGAGGTGCACAGAGATGAATGTAATTTCTCTCTGCCTCACTTAGATGTTTGTAGTCCCCAAGGAAGGATGTTTCATCTCCCATCTGTTTCCAGCAGCATGGAGCTGGAGGATGCTGACGGGCCTGGGGATGTCAGGGTAGCCAGTGGTGCCAGGGGTGCCAGGCAGGCAGCTCATTATGTTTCACCATGTCTTTGAGGATGAAACCTGCCACTTGTGGCTTTGCAAGAGGATTTGTTACAGATGGGGGTTACTCTTGCCTCAGCAAAACTCATCCTACCATTCCCACTGGTTTGCCTAAAAAACATCTGAAAACCAAGTTGATCAACTGTATAAACTGCTGGACTCCTTGCAAATCACAAAAGCTCTATTTTTCCTTCAGTACAAACATAAGGTTTTCTTGCAGCCTCTCCCAGCCCTACAAACCATCAGGCTGCTCCTGCCTTTTTCCATCAGGTCTGCAGCCTGCTTTTTGGATCTGCAAGATTAGCTTCGCTGGCATAAACATACAAAAGCGAACCAGGTGGGTGCTCGGTTTATGACAACCTCAGCTGCAAAATTCCTGGCCCTGTGGCAGCGGAATGATCTCAATCCTCACTATGTTCTGATTGCAACATTATATGTACTCTATTTTTTGCAATGAGCTCTTTTTCAAAGGAATGATTCTGTATTAAATAATAAATATATCAATTAAAATATCGCATGCATGCCTGAAAACCATAGCACAGAGCACTGAGAGGAAATATTCTGGGTTGGAAAATCTTTTTGCTGCACGAGTCAGCTATCCAGATAATGGATCCTTATGAGTATGTAGGACAAATAGCTATATGAACCATCTGGGACTCACTCAGCAGTGGGGAAAAGACTGTTAGACTTGCAAGATCAGCACGCAAGAGTGACTGCTGATCACTCACTGCTGCTTTGCAGTGAAAACAAAGGCTTTAGCATTTAAACTATTAATAGCTTTCATCTAGCCCAAGTGTTGCAAAACGTATTTATTGCCCCAGATCACAAATTCAAAATATGTTAGATATTTTTCCTGATTGTGGTTTCCTAATGAATTTAACCTGATCCATATTCACTTGCTCCCATGGCTTTCATGGGCCAGCATTAGAGTTTGTGAAGTCTCTGGCTGAGACACACCTGGCTGACAGCTAACCAGGTCTAAACCCCAGCAAAAATCCTTTTCAGATGATAATTCCCTGACTCAGCTAATCCCAGAGCTGCAGACAGGTGAGATTTTGTACATTGTGCCCATGTAAGGTTGCAGTTTGCAGTAATGTACTGATACGTTTAACAATGGATAACTAAATGTCTGGCTATCTAAAGTCACAGCTCCTTGCAGAACCTCTTGCATTCCATGCTAATTTGGCTCAATTTGAGATGCAGACCAAAGGCATTACTGTTTGGAAACACTTCATATAACTTGCCTCAGGACTGTGATTCCACTCCAGATGAAGGAAAATGCATGTGGGTGTCACTATATAGGAGCGTGCCTCGTTTTCCAGCTAGGGGAGATGGATAGTTTGGTAGCCTGCAGGAAGGAGTTGCCATCTAGGACACCCAGGGTCCTTAACCTGAGGCAAGTTATATGAAGTTATATGCCCCAGGTGCCTTAACCTCCCAATGGGGCCAACGGCTGTGACAGAGGACCTTCAGGGTCTGTGGTCTCTGCCATGTGGGGACCAGAGTTTATATAGCAGAACTAGAAACCTGTGCTCATGCACCCTTCCCCTAGCCTATGGCCAGCCTCATTCAGCTGGCTTCTCACCAAGAGCAGGTTCAGCTGCCAATACATAAGTATCTAGTACTGTTCAAGAGGCTTTCAAGAACCCAGGACACCTGCACGGTGTTGGTGGATATGATACAGGACTTCTAGGAAATCTTTCTCTACTCCTGGAGCAGCAATGTGAGGGTAGGTGAGATTTCAGGTGGCACTGGATGCCTGTATTGAGGCAGCAGAGAGGAATTCCAGAGCTGGCTTTTCCTCTGGTCACAAGATGTGATGAGAATACCATCATACTGAACTGGGTTTTGTCATGTCAGCTCATATTCAGAGACCTCTTGCATTGAATTTGTGGCATAAAATGCTTCTTGGTGCCAGCCAGGGCATCACAATCAATTTGTTAGCAAATAACAGTTAGTAGGTGATGCTGATGACATGGTAATGATCAGCACATTGATTAGTTGCTGCTTTGCCAAGGTTGAAAATACCAGTCTCTGATTCTGCTGTCCTGCACTCCAGGGTAATACCCAGACTTGAGCGAATCCATTAGATTGAATAATGAGGTCCAATTAGAGATGTCACAGCATTCACCTCCTGGCAGACTTTTGGCCGGGAAGGCCGGTTTGTGAGCCAAACCACCCTCTTCCTGTAAAGGTCAGCTTGTATCCCCAGTGACCAGTAATTTTATCTTGACTGATGGTCCTTCCAAAAATATTTCAACAGCTGGGAAAGCTGAACATCTGGCCATGAAAACTTTCCTGAGAGTGTTGCCTTCTGGAAGCAATAAAGAGGGACCAAAAGTAATGCGAGCTCTCTGCTCTCTTTAACAAGTTGCTCTTTCCAAATTATTGAGCTTCTTACTTGCTGTCTTCATTTTGGAATGAGGTGGTTCTCACCAAAGCCTATTTGTGTGAAACACTGAAACACTGAGAAAATCTTGCTAATTTCAAATTTACAAATATGAAGGAACAGAACTAACGCATTGATGCAAAACGCAGAACAACACATGCCATGCAGTGATATCTATGTGGTCTGAACTGCTCTCTCCAAGGCAGGCCAGTGCAACACACAAAGAAAGATCTTTGGCAGGAGATATAATTAGAAGCACATAGTGCTGAAAAAGAAGAGAGGGGGTAGTTAGCAGAAAGACACCTTTTCCACCCACAAAATTAACCAAAGCAGGTGTAAACAAACCATGAACCAAAAAACTGAGATGAAAGCAAAAAATCTCTAACAAAGGAAACCCCAAAGCTACCATAATTTAATTAGCACAGTCTTTTGATACTTTCTGCCCTTTGCAAAGTGCCTTAAAGGCCTATCATGGGACATTCACTTCACCTTAATTTAAAAGAGGAATGTTGATCATATTTCTGAGAGTTTATTGATCATTTTTCTCAGCCTCTCTTTTCATGGAGATAAAGCAAAGGGTGCAGGAAGGCATCACACTGCTGAGCAAAACATGAGCAGGGAGAAGTACCAGGTACTTGGGATGGTAATTAAAGGCAATGAATTGTATTCACCTTTAATTACAGGTTTATTTTTTGCGTAGCAGAATTAGAAAATCATTCCAATACTGCATGTAAATCCTGAATCATTCATTCCTCTTGTTGTTTATTTCTCATTCAACATACAAATATACCTTTTCTCCAAACTTAGGGATTTTGAAATTCAGGGTGCTTTTTTCCTCCTGTAAACCCTTTTTTATACCTTTCTTTGGACTTCTTTGGCTATACTAGCCCAGGCCTATACTAGACACACATGCACAGTTTGCACAACAGGATCCAGACAGATTATTTTATGCTGGGGAAAAAAAGGTAGGCTCGATATATCACATACACAAAATGTCCTTCATACCAAATGTTGTAGGAATCAGAGCTCAGCAGCAGAACAGTTTATGAGCAGGCACTGCTTCAGTGTTATTAGTAATGGGACACCCACTAGATGAAAGAGGACATCAGTAGGGCTGAAAATGAAGATTGAAGATAAGGAGAAAATTGATTAGGACAAGGAGTGAAACTGTGGTACAAGATGGAGAAGAAATCATGACCAGTCTGAAGATTTTCTGTAAGAATTGACTGCATTGTGCTGGTTACACTCACGCTTATGAGTTTAGCTGAGCACATTCATGTTATAAAAACACTTTTCCCAGCAGCTCCAGTTTGATGGCTGCAGACTGACCTCTACTTTCTACTTGTTCTTGTAGTGGTGAAGTTGATCAGTAATGTAATACATTACACAGGATGCTATGAATCTGGATTTCTGATTCCTCTCTTGATGAAGGGACACTCGGCGTCAGATTTGATGAATTGAAAAGGATAGAGATAGGTGCCACCTCAGGTACTTTTTGATGGAAGCTAGTGCTGGAGCACTGCTGAGGAACACAAAGACCTGACTATGGTACTCTGTTTTAGTCTACCCTGGCACACATTCAGCCCTCACACTTATTAAAAGCCCAGATTTGGTTTTCATATTTGTCTATTTTTGAAATTCCTTTTCCTTTGGTATTGGGTGGAAGACGCAAGCCATCACCAACAGCATCTGACAAGCCAAGGGAAGCAGAGTCAAGGGGAAGCACAGCCAGGAGAGCCTGAAGGCCCTCCTCCGGGTCCTGCTCCCTTGCAGCCTGGCAGGGGAGAGGCTGCGTGATGTCTAATCCTGTGAACAGCTCCAGTAAACTCAGGCAGTGGA
>JANHGB010053226.1:0-12593 GCA_026283785.1 Coracopsis vasa
TCTTTGTGCTCTATGTGCTGCCTTTTATCTTTGTGTGCTGGATGCATAATGGGGATGATCTGCCCATGGCAGGGGGGTTGGAATTGGATGATCCTTTCAAACCCTAACCTTCTATGATTCTATGATCTGTGGTCAGGTTCCCTGAGTATGCTAACAACATGCATCAGTGCTAGGTGCGTTACTAGATGGAGATTCTGTGACTGAATCCTCATCTGTGAAATAGCTGAGTGTATGAGCTGGCACATGAACAACATGTTCAAGTACTTTGAAGTAATTAGTCATATGAATGTGAAGTGTCCATCTGCATGTAAAAACATGCAGTTCTGCAATGTCTTTTCACATCACACATACTATTAGTGTTGTCTTCCACATTTATTTTGAAAGATATTTTTCTATGACACAAAAAGGCCAGAGAGATCATATATTCTACAGGCTTTTTCTTTCTGTACCTAATACTTATTTCTCTTTAACAGGTGATTTGTATATTGGAGGTGTAGCCAAAGAAATGTATAAATCCTTGCCAAAACTGGTACACGCAAAAGAGGGTTTCCAAGGCTGCCTTGCATCGGTGGATTTGAATGGACGGCTCCCTGATCTCATATCAGATGCTCTCTTCTGCAATGGGCAAATAGAAAGAGGATGTGAAGGTATTCAATAGGCTGATGGTTTTTTTATGTCATAGTGAAAATACTGTGCAGAGTTTTGTTGATATGTACACTCCATACATGGAGAGACCTTATTTTACCTGTTTCTAGTTGGTTTTGTTTGACCCTTTCTTCTGTAATGACTGCATACGTGTAGTATTACGGAAAGTATTAAGTGTGTGCCTGCCCTACAGCGCAGAGACTGATCTGAGAACATGAGTTCATTTCTTAGATGTTTGATGGAGGTTCCAGCCTTTCCAATGGCAAGATATTTTGCTTGTATTTTGTTTGCTTTTGATGTATTTTAATTAATGATAGAAACAATAACGATTAGCTTCAGTGAAGCCCTTTATGTCTTCATAACACTCAGGCATTAGGTAATGCTGAAACGTTAGCTAATTAATTCCATTTTTAAGGCAGACATTTTGAGTTGATTAATTCAAGGCTAATTTATGAAACTATTTAAGATGAATCTTCCATCTTCTCTATTTTGCTCACCCCTGAGATTTGTATTGTTATGAGCCTTCCTATCTGAAATCAGTAACAGCCAAATATGGTTTATCTCACATTTTTTATGTCTTTATTGACTCATCTGGAATATTGTGGAATTTAATGGAGGACAGAATTAGAAGAGGTGCATATGTAATTCAGGGGTGTCAATCTCTAGCTATTTTTCCAGCTGTCGTTTAATCCCACGTTATTTTTACTATGATTTATGGAATAATTTAAATTAGTTCTCTGTCCCTGCATATATATTTTATTCACGTAATTATGAATTTTGTGGCTACGTTCAATTTTACATGTTCTCATCTCTTTCAAGTGCCATTCTTTCCTGGGCAGAAAAATGTGTAAATGATACTGTAGAATCTTGATGATTTTGATACCAAGTTTGCAAATAGACATTGTAAAAAGTCCAAGCAGAGCTGGGGGTTCCCTCAAGCTCCACGAGATAAACCTTTCTGGTGGACAAATTCTCTCTTCTTTTGTTGTCCCTACACTATATTTGTACAGCTGGAACATTTTTATTCCTTACCTGCTACCTTTAGTTAACAGTATAAATTCTATGAAGAGCATATAGAAATATGTAAAATTCACGACTTACCTTTCTGTACCTTTAGTTCTGTCAGGAATGGAAAAATACGTATAAATTAGTTTGTCACTGACTTTAGAAAATTACTACACAAAAAGTAAAATCTTTACTTTCTGAGTGATGTTAGCAAGTCCCATGCCTGCACCATCCCTTCAGAGAGTCAAAGTACACCTTAATTCCATTACGCATTTCACAGCTTCTTTTGAAACGATGTAATCTTCTAAATGAATCGTGTGTACTTCAAAGAAGTACTGCCACAGGCCTAGAGTGTGAGTTCACCTTTTAAACCAGTGGCACAAGTCAGCTACCAGTGGATTTAACAAAGCCACAAACAATTTAATAAAGGCAGTACAAATATTGTTCTTTGGTGGAGAGTCAGCTTTTTCAGGCACTGATATCATCTGACACAAGCAAAATGGTCAAACTAGATATGCAGCCTGGCTCCCACAGAACCTCATGAAAAGTCTTTTTCCTGCAGAAGGAACTCTTTAACAGCATTCCCTTGCAACCTTTCTGCTCAACTTTTGCAAGTTGACTCTTCCATCTCTCTCATTTACTTCAAGTCTCCATTTCTGACCCTGTGAGTCTCTTCTGAAGACCATGGATCAGGTGTATGAAAAAAATGTTCTGACGCCTAAAATACAATGTAAGTCACTTGCAAATATAGCTGCCTCTCAGAAGTGTTTTGTACGCCTCAGAGCTGCCCATGGCGCTGCTGCTGTCTATAGACACGACTTTCTCCATCCTTGCAGAGCTGAGCAGTTTTGCATCTATCTTGCATTGCAATGGGATGTGTAAGCTCTGTAAGTCCCCCGAGATGTTGAGTCCAAACAACTCAGGACACAGCAGCAGAAATCATTTCCAACCTGTTAAGTATTAGTCTCTGCCACTGTCAGTCAAAGACAACAGAATGGACTGGTTGAGTATGTGTCCTTTGTTAAGACATCAGCCTGCTGCAATATCTTTTGTGAGAAGTGAGGCATTTAGATTTTACGTTATTTAGACTTGTGGGATTGAATTCCCCACCTTTCTGATAACCCAAAACAAAAAAACATGGGGTGAAATCTCTCTTTCTCTCTTCTGTCAAACTGTGAACCCATAATGTGCAGCTGATTAATTGTATCTGTTAGGATTTTGTTCTTAAAATATCAACATTTCTCAATAACTTTACTATGCATATTAAAAATCCTCTCTTTGAGATGTATTTTTTGCAAACTCACCCATGGGATTGGTGTGGCAAGTTGCCTTGCATTTTGGTTTCAGCCACAGGCTGATAGATATCTCTGTTCTCTATCGTTGAGCATTGAATATCATTTACACTTGGCTGAATCCACCTTGTTGACAAATTTTCAATGGTTAGAACAGATAGAAACTAGCAGCTAGAAACATAAATATGCTAAGTAGCTCTTCAAATTGTTAACAGCACACCCCAGAGCCAGGTTGTATATGTCAGCCCTGTTCTTCTCTAGTCAAATCCATTGTACTTTCTTTCCATACTTTAAATAAAGCAGATTTCTATAAATTGCAGAATACTAAAACAAGTTTTAATAGGTTTAGGAGGAAAATGCCCAGTGTGCACATATGTGTGTACAAAATGCAATTTTTGTATTAAATGAGCTATATGAAAAGCTTCCAAATATTAATATATGTGAAGATGTTTGGTGGTGAGATACGGAATTGGGTTTTGCAATATATAAGAAAACATTGCATGTGCTACCTAATAGTGCTTTTTGTGTAACATAGGGCATGTAAGCCCTCACATAAGACAAATGTAAATGAGAGACCAAATCCAAATTAAAAAGTCTGTAGTGAAGATTGGAAAAATGATAATATTTAAATTGAATGTTAAATTGAATGTTAATCAAAAGGTGAATGCTTGGGAAGAGTCTATTACAGTATTTTTACTAGTTTAGTTCTGTAATATATATAGGAAATATGAATCAGAGTAGATATTACAGTGTTTACCAACATTAAACAGCCCTCCTCTGTTCTTTAAAGTAAGAAAGCTTCCTTTTATTAAAAGAAATACTTACATGTAAGCTAGTCTTGATGGCAATTTTGGAATAATGACTAGTTTGCATAAGCCAAAAGTGCTAAGAATCAGTTTCATAAAAAGCAAAATACCCTGCTTTTTAACAAGATCATATCTGTGCTTCTATCAAATATGTGTATTTTAACAGGCACTTAATGTGCCTGCAGGGTCCTGCAGTTTATGTACTTTTAAGTCCTTGTGACTTTTGCTCTACTTTGGCAACGATGAGGAAATTCAACATTGCATAACTAAAGTGTAAATAAATCCATGCATATATAACATTTAAACACCTACAGATATTTTCACTTCATCTTTGTAAAGTTTCCGAGTAGCAGAATCTGGTGAGAAAAAAATGTGTCTTGTCTTGTCAGCTACGGGATTCTGTCATTATAATCCCCAGCTCCAGCAAGGGTGATGTAATGCCCAACTGTTTCAACTTCTGGGCTCAAAACTCCAACAAAAAAAGAAATCACTAATGCCCAAATGTTTGAACTGCTGAGCTCAGAACTCCAGAGAAAAGAAAATCATTGTTCTGTGCCTGCCTACTGCAGTAAAACAGTTATAGGTGGTGCTGGTGGTATTATTAGTAGTAGCATTATTATTGTTGTTGTTATTATTATTATTCTTAATAGAATAGTTTTGCCAAAACAGGGATGCAGCATACACTGCTGTTGTTCTTCATCACACTGGTGACTGTCACTTAAAGCCAAGAGGCCGTTGGACTGACTCTAAATCATATAGCTATGCATTTTTCTCAAATACTGGCAAATCAAAAGAAAACCCCACACTGAGATCTTTGAAGGAGCTGTAATGTGACAGAAGGGTTAAGTGGATTTCTCTCTGCAGGATGGTTTAGGATATTGATATAATCTCTGGAGCAGTTTTGTCCTGTCATCAGTGACTAGCAGTGGGAGTTGCAAATGGATATTGGTGTCTCTTCTCCAAAACACTTTACTATAATTTTATAATCCCAGAACCAAATTTTATCTTGTAGTGTCAAGATGCAACATGAAATGTGCATGTGAGCTCATAGTAATCTGTAGTTCACTGTCTGTACTTCAGTCTTCTTTCACCAGTCAAGAGGAAAGGGCTAGAATAAAGAAAGGCCACAGAGGATGACAGTGCTAATTACTCTTGAATTCAGTGTATCTGAACATGACAAATGGCTAGTCAGGATTCAGCCATGCATTTACTCTGCTAATGCATTCATATCTATCCAAGGAAGAAAAGAAACCCCAACTTTTAATTTTCCTTCATTACATGTCATCAGCTCAATTAACCATTATATTTGTAGTAAAATACTGGCAAATTACTGCTTTCTTATTTTGGCTTGCCTGAAGATTTATGGCTATTAGCATTAATTTGTTTGCATTATATGGCATTTCTTTCTCTCTTTAACAGCAGCATGCACTTTACTCTGACTGTTTTTTTTGTGTGTTTGCTGCCATTTCAATATTGCTTACTAACATTTAATATATTTTGCTTTTTTATTTTGCTGACAAAGTTGCATTGATGAAAGCTGATTTGCAAGGTAGATAGCCCTGTGTGTATTAAACAAGACTGAAACCCCCAATGCACAGTTGGATTCCTGCAATAAATGCTCTGTACCTTTCAGAACTAAAGCGTGTTATTTGGTTTCAGATTTTGTCTTTCATACCTCTAAAACATTGGGCTACATGAACCTTCATTTTCCAGCATCGCTTGCATAAAGGCTTTCAGTCTTGAATATGTTTGTATAGTGATTGCCTTAGTGCTTTGATCATTCCTTTTCAAATTTCTTTACATTTCAGTAGTCGAGTTCTGATTCTCTAGAACTAGAGTAGCTTTGTTTTTCATGCATATGTCACATTTTGGCATGCCAGTTCATTAGTAGTATGATTTTTTGCATTTCCCTTTAAAAAAGGAACCTGCATGGGAATCCTGAAGCATGTCAATCAGTACTTGCCAACATTCCTGCCAAAAAAATTCCCGAGCTCTTCTCAATTTTAAACCTAAATCAGTTAAAATAATTTGTGGGATTAAAAGCTTTGTATAGTGTTTTATTTTTATTTTGTTTGAGTTTTATTCTCCAGTTTTTCCTTTCATCTCCCAAAGCTTTTCATTCTGTAGCATCTGGCTTTGCTGTTTGAAATGTATTTACAGGAACATAATGATGAAGTGTTTAGAAAACGTTTAGCCAGTTAATGGTCTGACACGTGATTAACAAGTAACCTGCAGTAAAGTTGACATTCCCACTGTACCTGGAAAAACTCTGCTTCAGTTTGTGCATTCCTGTGTGTTTGACATATCAATCTTAAAGCTAAATCCAAACCACCCTTTTAATATTACATGCTGCTACAAAATTAGTGAGTTTATGTGTGTTTTACTTGGTAACTCTGCTCGTTTGTTTTGAGATGTTGGCAACTAGTTAATGTGATCGAGTGGGAAATACCCCTTCTTTGAGAGGCAAAGTGCAAGTCCTTTTTTTGTGTGTTCTCATCAGGCCCCAGCACAACATGCCAAGAGGACTCGTGTGCAAACCAGGGAGTGTGCTTACAGCAGTGGGATGGATTCAGTTGTGACTGTAGTATGACCTCCTTCAGTGGACCATTGTGCAATGACCGTAAGTACGCTAAAAACATGGTGATCTGAACACTTGAGAGCTTGAAGGCGGTATTTGAAGCAAGTGTCTGAAGCTTTAAATTGTTTTACTATTAGATATTTAAATGAACTAACAAACTCTATGCAAATCTGTAAGGCTTTTAGGAAGAGCATAACTGAAATATGCAGTATGAATTTTGGACAATGTGCAGTATCAAGAACTGCCAGAATTTGGTTCTATTACACTTGATTGCATGTCTAATATGCTGATGGTTACCTGTCTGAAATAATCCTCTTCCTGCATAAATGTTACAACTAGGGTTTTTTTTTCCTGCTTGAAAAATCCTTTTACATTTTATTATCTTAAGCTATATTGTAATTTTGTAGCATTATATCATGAGGGCTATAATTACTGTGAAACAGTTGACAAGGCTCATTATCTCCCTTTGTAGATTTCTTTAGGTGACACACTAAGCATGCCAATAATAAAAGCATGCCGAGTGTTTTAGCTCTTTTAAATTTCATCTGAATAAAACTACATAACATACACCAACCATCTGGTCTTTCAGGAAAAGCTTGAATGTGTCAAAAATAAGAGGCCTGATTCACCAATGTCATAAGCTAGTTTTATTCCAATCCAGCCTTATTGATCTAAATAGAATTATGCAGAAGTGAAAGGGGAATACTAATGCAAGAGCCATCATGATCCACAGTAACTGATTAAAGCATGCTACTGAGTTTTCTTTTTAATTCCTCACATTTGAAATACCTAAATGCTGCACATATTTATATCCATGTGAAGACAAGACACTCTAAGGCTGTGTCATGGTTTAGCCCCAGCCAGCAACCAAGTACCGGTGGGATGGGGAGGAGAATCAAAGAAAGGCAAAACCCACAGGTTGAGATAAGAACAGGTTAATAATTGAGATGAAGTAAATAATACAATAATAGGAAAAAGAAGAATAAAATCCAAGCAACACAAGTGATATGGGATACAGATACTCAGCACTCACTGATCGATTTCTGGTCAGTCCCCAGGCAGCGATCTCTATGCTCCCTGTTTCTGTACTGAACATGATTTTCTATGGTCTGGAATATCCCTTTGGCTAGTTTGGGTCAGGTGTCCTGTCTCTGCTCCCTTGTGGCTTCTGTGCCCCTTCTAAATGGCAGAGCATGAGACTGAAAAGTCCTTGATGAGGGTGAGTGTTCTCAGAGTAAAGCCTAAACACAGGACTGCACCAGCTACTAAGAAGAAAATTGTCCCAGCTCAAGCCAGGACAGTAAGCATTCTTATTTCTGTTTGTATGCATTTATCTGATGAAAGACTGATGGTAGAGAGTGTTGGTATAACGCTCTCTACCATCTAGTAGATGGTAGTCTAGTCAAGCATCTTTGATTTTTATGTCTGGTTCTGGTTCCACTCGACAGCAAGGTGTGCCTTTTTGGAAAACCCTAAAATACCAGAATAATTACAATCTGAAAAGCTTTTGGCTCATATTATAACTAGCATAAGGCTAGCAAATGAATTATATGCAAAAGCTAAATTCTTGAGGAAGTTCCACTTTCCTACTCTTGACTATGTTTGGAAACTATGGAAAGGACTTAGTCTGTTTCCTTACACTTGCTGTCATGGTAGAAGTGAAATGTGGTATCAAAAACCTTCTGATAATTTGAGCAGAGGTTTGGGTGTACTTTATGCATGTTTGCCCTTCCCAGCAACGTGAGTGATTAGTCATACTGCTGAACGTGTATTTTTAAGGATTTCAGTCCCCTATCTGCTACAGGAGAAAAAGATTTGTTTCTGTTTTACTTTTAAGTTGTTATTTCTGTTCTTCTGTCATCTGTGAGTTCTCCCAAAAGTAACTAAAAACTATGAATAAGAAAATTATCTGTTCCACATCTAGCAAAGGAAAAACTCTATAGAAATTTGTCTTGGTAGGAACTGATGTCTGGACCTGGAACATTCTGTGAATTATTTTTTCAAATGACAGCTATTGCATAAATTTGGCAAACTGATGAATTTAGGCAAGTTATTTACTAACCTGTGAAAGCTCTTCTGTATGGTAACATAATGGACTACATTGCATGCAATCAGATAATTCTCAATATACTATTTCTGATAATGGTAAAGAAGTATCTTTAGTACGTGGCTGCCAAAAGTACTTACTTTTTCCCCAGATAAATCTTTTCTGAATGTAATTCTATAACAAATGTGAAATATAAATTTATCCCAGATATGGGTGTTTTGTAATAGAATGCAGAGTCTGGTAAATACAGTATGTTTGGTTTCTGCTTTATCTTGACTCCTCAGATTAGTTCAGATACAAAAATCTGCAAAGCAAATCTAACAAGAGAGGCGTTTTGTAATGACACGTGTGAGGGAAAGGAGGAGAAATGATGGTGTGCTTTCAGTGTCATCTTAGATGCTCCTGGAATGTTCTCTTTGGTGTTTGGGAAGAGCATGACAGGAAGAGAAATGATGAAATGTTACTCCAGTTTTTAATATATTGCATAGGCTGCAAGCCACAGGCTAAACTTGGTGAGGTGAAGCCAGGACTTCCCCATGCATGCCTCATGACCAGCTCCAACAGCCACTACGCAAGCACGGCTGAGACCCTCGGCCAAACTGGTGGCACCTCTGTGAAAACACACATAGGAAGTGTCCCATTCTTACCAAAAATCCCAGACAAATGAAGGCAAAGGGAACAGAAAGTGTGAAAAACAGGAGAGGGAACACTGAAGTCAGACCAGGGGGAGTGGGTGAGCAGCTGAGAGGGGAGTTTGGTCCTCAGCCAGGATTAACCCACCTCATCTTCCCACTCTTTTGTTCCAGTAGTTCTTAGGGAACGTATTTGAGTAGAAATTCCTGAGTGACAAAATGGCTGAGGTGAAAAGGGACCTGTGGATATTGTGTAGCCCAACCCCTCTGCTCAGAGCAGGGTCAGCTGGTCAAGGCTGTTCAGGGCTGCGTCCAGGTAGGTTCTGAGTATCTGCAGCGATGAAAACTCTGCAGCTACTCTGGGCAATATGTGCCAGTGCTCCATCACCCTCACAGTACAAACATCTTCCTTATGTTCTAGTGAAATTTTGTATATTTCAGTTTGTGCGTATTGCATCTTGTCCTTTCATTGGGCACCACTGAGAAGAATCTGTCTTCTTTACTCCTATTAGGTATTTTAAAACATTGTTAGGATCCCCACTGAGCCTTCTCTTCTCCAGGCCAAGCAGTCCCTGCTCTCTCAGCCTCCTTTCATATGAGAGATGCTCCAAGCCCTTAGTCACTTTTGTGGCCCTTTGCTGGACTTCCTGCAGCATGCTCATACTGCTTTTGCACTGTGGAGCCCAGCGCTAGGAGATAGGGCAGCAGATGCTACTTAACAGTGCTGAGTAGAGGAGAAGGCTCACATCTCCCAATGTTTCTGCAACGTTTCCAACTGGGCAAGCCCCAGTGTATCCTGGTGTGTGGGTCCATTCCTCTCAGGTACAGGATTTTGTCTTTTCCTTTGTTTTACAAGGCTTTTGTCAGCTCACTTCCCCAGCTTGTCAGCATCCCTCTGGTTGGCAGCACACTCATCTGGTTTATCAACCACTCCTCCCAGTTTTGTATCATCTGCAATTTGCATAAATGTGCGCAAATTACCTTGCTGCATCTGAGTTGATTCTTTCAGCATGTTTCCCATAGTAACCTCAGTGCACAAAGATTTGATGTGCATCATTCCTAGGCTTTACAGTGCGAATGTTTCACATGTATCATTCTTGTCTCTTAATTTCCAAAACAGAGTTTGGGGGAAATCATAGAGTCACAGAATGGGTTATGTTGGAAAATAGAATGGTTTGGGTTGGAAGGAACCTTAAAGCTCATCCAGTTCCAACCCCCTGCCAGGGGGAGGGACACCTTCCACTCGACCAGGTTGCTTCAGACTCCATCCAGTCTGGCCTTGAACACTGCCAGCGATGGGGCATTCACAAAATAATGAAAGGAATAGTTTCTGGAAAAGTGTTTTAATACATTCTACTAAGACAGTGTGCAAGAAGTTTCTTTAATCTTTCCTGTAACAGCAAATTACTACTCCTGTGCTGTTCAGTGGATTATTCCAGGTGAAAATGTGCACAGCTTAAAATGAAGATTTTTAAATCTTTTTTTCCTGAAAACAAGCACCATGTGAGGCTGGTTGTTTCTCTCCCAGTCTCAGAGTGTCCTCTGTGTGTCAGCTAGAGAGAAGGAGCAGTTAGGGGAATGTATTCCTACTGAAATGACCTGTGCCGGCCAAGGGGAAAGCTACAGATTTACAGCTGTAGTCAGGAACACCCAGAGTTCAATCCACAGAAGTTTTGCTTAGTTGTGAATCTCAGTATTGCACTATAGTGAGGATGGGGTCCCTGCAGACCATAAGCCTTCATGATGGCGCAGATGGGAACATCCTGTGTGCTGCAGGTTCCTATTTACTGGAAGGTAAGGCGGGGGAAGTTTTGACCCCAAGATGCTGTACAGATTATAATTTTCTCCTTTGATGTGATATGATACTTGGAGATTCAGGGCAACAGTGCTCTTGAGATGTGAATAGACAGAAATGTGACACTGGTAGGTGCAAAGCAGACCAGTAGCAGTTGTTCCTACAAAATGAGATTCTATAGAAGACACTACTAAAAGGACAGTTAATGGTTGTTCTTACAAAGGGATGGCTGCATGAAACTCCTCTGAGAAAATACATCATGAACTTTATAACTATTGCAACAGGTTATGCAGTGAAAGCTATCCTGTCAGGGAATTCAGCTTTTTTTATAAGAGTAGGGATGAAAATTACTCTGGCAAAACAAAACAAATCTGTAAGAGGTTATCTGCTTTCTATAAGTTTATATCTGTTTTTACTCAACCAATCTTTAAGTATAGCCATATTAGTGAAGGTAATAGCATGTTTGGGGAAACAAATACTGCTATTATGGCATAGAAAATAGCAGACATAATATTGTCACATTACATTAGTATAGAAATGTTCTGTGCTAAATTATAAGAGCTTCAGCACTGTCACTGTAAGGGAATAATGTAATGGTGTACTTGTGATGGTATAAGCTAATACTGTGTCAACACTTCCATTAAAATCCATTTCTGAAGGGTTAGAACTTCACCGCGTGGTGTCTTCTGATTAGGATTTTGATGTTCTCAACCACTACAACAGAACTTTTAAATAAAGTTCTATTTTAGTATGACTCTTTATCAAGAAATATCAGAAGGCCTCATTTAAGTTGAGAACTGTGTCAATATTGCAAAATGGGTTTATCATATTTGATTGCATTATAGAGATACTGCCATTCAGCTAAGATTGTATCTGTAATGGTGGTTAGGTTTTATTTTAAATGTGTTTGGATGTCAATAAACTAAGAGTTGTGTATCAGGATGATTTACTTGGAGATTAGACAAGTTCAAGGAAGGCCTGCTAGGGAAAGAGGGAATCCACCTACCAAAGTGAAGAAAAAGCGTCTTTATCATAAGCTGGCCAACCTGGTGAGGAGAATGGGGATAACTCACAAGGAAGTGAGGAAATAATGGACTTAGTGTGATGGGAAGGTGTGGAGCTCTGCCCAGGGACAAGTGATGAGCCAGCTGAGAGCTTATGGGTTAGCGTTAGATGGCAGACCAATGTGATGGCAGACATCATGTGATGGGTATCTGCTACAGCCTGCCTGATGAGGAGGAAGAAATAGATGAGGCCTTCTTCAGAGACGTTGAAGAAGCCTCATGTTTGCAGACCTAGTCCTCATGTGTGACTTGAATTACCCCAGTACCTGCCAGAGGGGCAGCAGCGCAGGTCACAAGCAATGTGGGGGATGTCTGGAGTGCATTCACTTGCTGACACAGTTGCTCAAGGAGCCAGTGAAAGGAGGCAGGTTGCTGGACCTCGTACATGCGTAAAGGAAGTTGTGACGGTCACAAGTTGTGATCCATCACAACTAATGGCTCAGGGTCGTGATGGTCACAAAGTTCAGGTTCTTGCAGGCAGCCGCACCACCGCCGAGCAAGCGGTGACCGAGAGGGGGCGACACCAGCGGTGACGGCACCGCCCTGAGCGCGAGCGGCCTCAGCTCGAGGCGGGAGCGGCGCGTGGCGCCTCAGTTCGGGCGGCCGTTCCCACAGGAAGCGCGGCGGGAAGGACGGGAGCCCGGGCCGTGCTCATGGGAAGGGGCTCAGGGGTGGTGTCCTCTGGCAGGGAGCTCAGGAAACAAAGTCCTCTGTGCTGGCCAACACAGA
>JANHGB010053226.1:31942-44380 GCA_026283785.1 Coracopsis vasa
TGGAAAGTGCAGTATAAGTTGATAGAACATGAATCTACTGTCAACATGTGCTGGGAAATTATAGCTTTGGATATATTATTTTTTAATTAACCTTTGTAGCTAGTGCTTAGGAGGGCAAAATGGCAGAGGCTAAAATTGTGATCATAAAGCTCTATATTCAGGTGAATCAGCAGTGATGAGGGATGACCAGTAAATATCCATAAGCAATGTATTACAAAAGCTTCTTGAAATGTTAATGGTACAAGAACTATGATTGTCCTTCAGAATGTCATATCTGATGACAAGAGCTGTTGATTCCTTATAATTAAAGCTAGTGATCTAATTTGGTAAAAGCCAACCTGAAGGTGGTTGTACTTTGAGATCAGATGATTTTTATATGTTCAGACACTTCACTCCAGTTTTCTCATGGTGAGCATCAACATTTATTTGCAGTACAGAGTTTGCCTTTTCAGCTGGGAAGATTCACACAGCAGTTAGCACCATATTTATGACACTTTCTGAATTCCATATTTTAGAATGTGAAGGAATCTCATTCCATTCTACAAATACAAATAAAAATTCCTTAGCACTGCAATACCTGAAGGCATATAGGCAAATTTCTCTTTTGGAATAATGATCGCACCCTAATATTTTCTGCTGAAACATTATGTTTCTAGTTTGTCTTTGGGATGTGTAGGCACTCTCATACAGGTCTATACAAAATTGTTTAAACAGTATAGTGAGTTTTCTGAAAATGAAAGGTGGGTTTGGAAATAATAGTGCTTTTCCATTCCTCTGGAGGCTTTAGAAGGTATTGGGAGCTGCGAAATTTATCTCTCTTATTTTGTTACACTGATAAAACTGGTTGTATTTGTTGCTTAGGACAGAGTCAGTGTAATTCAAATAGACCAAATCCTTTTCTGAAAAATAATACAAAAAGAGCAAGAATGAAATTATTAGTAAATGTAGACCTGTGGCCACTGTATTTGTGAATGCAGACCCTTTGGGATGTTCAAAGGCATAGTAGGTTCTGAGAATGAGAGTTTTCATTATAAAGCAAATTCTGCCAGCTCCTATGTGAAGGCAAATGCCTCTTGCTAGTGAGCATCCCTGTCATGACTATACATTGGGTTTAAGACTCTATCTGTGCAAGATCACAATCACTGAATTGCATCTGTGTGAGGAAATCTTGTTTCCATCTGTGCTTTATGTCAGAACCAGTTCTTGACTACAAGTCCGAAGTTCTTGGTTGTTAATTTTTGTAATATTTAGGAGTTCACTGCCGAGTTTTCAAAGTGCACTTTGCTGAACGCAGTGCTCTTGGACAGCCATTCTTCTGTCTGCAGGCTAGGAGTCAAGTGGTGGTACATATATTCTGTGTTTCTCCATCAGTCCAGAAAATGTCAATAGTAAATAAATTACCCATGCCATAAGTATATTTTGCTGTATCAGTGGGAAATTCCCATATAGGCTCTAACTATTGTGTCCAGG
The DNA here is from genome assembly GCA_026283785.1 of Coracopsis vasa. Classification (NCBI taxonomy): domain Eukaryota; kingdom Metazoa; phylum Chordata; class Aves; order Psittaciformes; family Psittacidae; genus Coracopsis; species Coracopsis vasa. The sequence continues at coordinate 33,413 of JANHGB010053226.1, forward strand.
GATGCTCTGGGATGAGAAGCATTAAATAAATGTATATCATTATTGTTGAGTTCCATGATTTGAATGCCTTGTTTCATGATTTTTTGCTTTAGACTCTGTGGTATCATGTGAGTGGGAAAAAACCAAAAAGATCCAAATAAAGCACAAGGGCATCCAGTCTACCTTAACAAGAAAAAGAATTAAGGAAATCATAGTGCTGAGGTCTAAATATTTCACAATTAGGCATTCATTTGGAATGAACAGCTGCTCTATATCCTCCACATACTATTTTGCTTGTGTTGTTTACTGATTACAAAACACAGCATATACTTTTATTGACTATGTTTTCCCCTACAGTCTTCCAGGAGTGTAATAATGAATATTCACATTAAGAAACAGCTTCAAGGTTTCAGCACCAGCAGCAGCTGTGCTTCTTACAATGTCTGCAGTCACTTGGGTTGACTAGATGTAAATAATTTACATGTGCTGTATATAGCAGCCCTTTCAGATCTCCATATATTTATGCTAATACATAAGTTAGCTTTTGCTGGCAACCACTCTGTTCGTCAAATTGAAACAAAAAGTAGGTTGTAGCTGTTCAGGGACTAGTCTCCCAGTTGCCCTGAACAACTGCCATGTGCAGTACAGAAGCCATCATAGTGAAGTGTTGAATCTCAAGATCTCTGAGGAATATTTTGAAGCTAATTATCACTATCAAGAAAGTCCTTGAGGTCAGAAGGCTCTGAAGTTTTTTACAGACTTTGTCTAGTTACCTATTACTTCGGAATTTATGAATATCCAAACACATCAAGCAGCAGACAGTAAGCTTTTTTGATATACAGTAGCAACATCGATCCCTCATATTCTTTCATTAATGATAAAAAGCTGTAGCAAGCACAGGAAAAACTGTTTTTTCCTTCAGTATCTTCCATGGAAGTTTTACATCTCATGACAGATCCTTAAGTTTATACTTGCAGTTTATGCATGCAGTACTGTGGATGATCACAAAAACCTGAGGAGGCTCTATCTGTTAGAGCTGTGAACTCACACACCCCTGCCTATGAATGTATCTCTTGTGGAGCTGACAAGCAGTACGGGCAAGTAAAAAAATCCTATTCCCCAAGCTGTCTGTGAAGGTACACTCTACACTACCTGTATCTATTTGCATGTACAGGTAGGGAGTATTCTTTAGGAGAAATTCATGTCCTGTCTTTGACGTTTGGTCAAAAGAGTTAATTGTTGGATGTGTCGGGCTTACCTTGTTGTCATTTTGCTTTTCTGCTTTATTTTAAAGGATGTCCTCTATTTAGCTCTGTTGGCTGTTGTTTTTGATTATGGTTTCACCTGAGAATGCCAAAAAGATTTGAACTAGATATTACTACATGAAGATATATACAGTCAAGAAACTCCCAGTGTAAAAAAATATGCTGCAAAGTGATATCCAATTGAAAATGAATTATTTATTCATTTTAGAACAGTACAGAAAATATGCACAGAATTGCTATAGGCTGATGTATATTCTGCAGCTTTCTAGTAAGAACTCATCCATGGGTTTTTGCTTTAAGTTCCCATCAACCATCAAATACACATTTCAGTTTCTCTTTGATTAGTGACTTTAATTAGCTTTCCCTGTGCATATGCTTTTTCTTTTTTGTAAGCTGAAAAGAAAAACATAAGTCTCACCTCTGCTGGCCAAAATAGTGGTGAGAACATTCAGGTGTCGGCGCTTTGAGCTATAACACCTAGGTAAACAGCAAGCAATTGCTGTTGCTGGAGGGATATCCCTGTCTGTCTAACGGTTGCACAAAGTTAGATGTATTCATGGTACAAATACACATGCCCACTTCACTGAAAATGAAAACTTTAAACACATTTCAGTCTATCTTTTTCTAAATCAACCAATATCACAGAATCACAGAATGATTTGGGTTGGAAGGACCTTAAAGCTCATCTAGTTCCAAACCCCTGCCACGGGCAAGGAAACCTTCCACTAGACCAGGTTGCTGCAAGCACTGTCCAGCCTGGCTTTGGATGCTGCCAGGGATGGGGCAGCCACAGCTTCTTTGGGCAACCTGTGCCAGTGCCTCAGCACCCTCACAGGGAAGAATTTCTTCCTGATGTCTTATCTCAATCTCCCCTCTGTCAATTTAAAGATGTTCCCCCTTGTCCTGTCCCTACAGGCCCTTGTCAGAAGCCCCTCTCCAGCTTTCCTGTTCGTCCTTTTAGACACTGGAAGCTGCTCCAAGGTGTCCCCGGAGCCTTCTCTTCTCCAGGCTGAACAAGCCCAGCTCTCTCAGCCTGTCCTCAGCCCTTGGAGCATCTCTGTGGCCTCCTGGACTTGCTCCAACAGCTCCATGTCCCTCTTGTGTTGTTGCCCCAGAGCTGAATGCAGGACTGCGAGGGGCTGTGTGGTGTGTGTGTGTGTGTGTGTGTCTCAGCAGAGCAGAGGGGGAGAATCATCTCCCTTGACCTACTATATATCTTTGCTGCATGTTCATTGCACCCCTTTGATGCATATCAGAAACATGGGGAGGTACAGAGAGTTGACATTTTACTTTCAGAACTGAAACTAATGGAGTAATTAGTGGCATTTCAACAGCTTATGGTGAGTAACAGAGTGCCAGTATTTTAACAAGTGAGCTCATGATACAGACTGTGTCACAAGGGAACACATGCTCAAAAAGAGGAGGATTCAGTGATTAGAGAATTTATTTGTGGTATTTTCTGTGTTAAACAAAACCGCTTGGCTTTTCCACAGTAGAAAGAGGCAACATCAAAAAGTGTGGAAAAAAAAGTACAAAAAATAATGTTGTGCTTAGCAGCATTTTAGAAATGCTTATTTTGATCCTGAAGATGTAAATTGAGGCAACTGACTATGCAGAACAGGAGTTAAAATACTAGGCTAAGAATGAAATTTTAAATGTTTACTATCTGGTAAAGTTTGTTTTTTCCAAAGGAAAGTCTTTGCTCTTTAGAAATACTTCTACCAGCCCTTGGAACAGTCCTCTTGGGAGGTAATAAGCATTACATACACAGGCAAGTCATTCCAGATGGGCACAGAAATCACTTCAGGCCTTCCTTTATTTTTGAGTCGAGGGTGGAGAGAGAGGAATAGATACACTTTTTCACTTAAACATGCTTATAGGTGCCTACTGACATTTTCAGAAGAACATAACTTACTAGTTTTAATAATAAATATTTAACTACTTGCCAAAAACCTACTTATCTGTCTTAATTTATCTTTAGACTTACAGTTGACTGTCAAAATTGGTTTGTAGAATAAGGTTCTTCAAGTTTGATGTGGCTCGGGTGCTTGCCTCCTGTGATACTTTTTTTTAGCATTCAAACCATCTGAGACTGAGGTGCTAATAAAGGGACTTATGAGTCTGAATCAAAGGTGAGACTGAAACTTTTACAAGTATATCCAGCGAGCATTAAACACGTAGGTGAGATTATTGTTAAACCCTGTAGGTGTTGAGACTCGAGTCAAACCTGTATTGACGTGTAGACACACGTAAGCTGTTTAGTCCAGTCTGAAGCATATTTTGCCACATGTATATTGTTAGCATGGGACAGATATACTCAAGGGTTGCTCCAATTGCAGTTTTAGACAGCAGTGTAGGCATAGCTGAAGTGTTAAATGCTATGCAAAATTTTAAGTCTTTAATTCTTAAAGGAAGTGAATAGTTGAATGGTAATTCCTAGACAAGTCCAATTATTATTGTTAGTGCAGCTCATATGCATACTATCAGCAAATATTCCACAGTACTTTCCCAATTAAAGCTCTTCAGCTTCTAAGTACTACTGTTTTCATCTTTCCTCTTCAGTAAAGTTTTACTGTCAGGCTTGTCTCAAGTCTCAGTGGTTTTGCAATGACTTGTCTTCTGTGCAGAACAACTCCTACTTTTTCTCATCTTCTCTTTTTCTTGGTATTTTTTTGTTTTACCAATTACTATTTCAGTTTATAAGTGGTGGTTTAAGAAATCAAAATCATAATCTTCTAAACCTTTGAAATGGAGAACTTTAAATCATAGTTACGCATCTAAATTCTTAGGTTTTCCAACTGGATTTCACTTAACAGTATATTATTATAAATAATGAATTCAGCTTTCCATCTGCCATATAAAATGTGATGTCTTTTACTATAAGTGACATGAAAACAAGCATTTCTGCTGAAATTAATCTCTGTGGGAAAGTGGATCATAGGCATGAAGGGTCTAGTGGAAGAGTTTGTGAATTAATATATTATTAAAGATGTACTTGAAATGTAAAATTCTGGAACAAGTCCATGTTGCAGGATTGCTTTCTTATACTTGATTGTCTGTTGTGAATTAGTCTTTTGGTTTCATAGGAAATTTCCATCAGGAGCATTCCTGTTAGGAAATCTCCTGAAAAATGTTTGGAACAAGAGAGTGATCTAACCTGGAGTGTCAGTAATTTCATGGTGAGTTACGTGTCTTGAATATAATAGTTCAGCATGGCTCAGTTGACATGGTTCATTAGTTATCATCAAACCCCTAGATCATCTTTGTGCAGAAGTCCAAAAGGCTCTAAATACGCACATGCCATGCAATTATGTGGTAATCAAAATAGAATTTAGCAATTTTGAAGTTAAGTTGAAAATAGGTAGTCCTTTCAAAGCCTTAGATTAAAGAGAGACAACCATATGTGAATCGGATGCAGCACTGCTGAATTATCTTGTTCAGAGTCTGTGCTTTCTGAATAATAGAGAAGGTAACTGTACAGAATGATTCCTTTGAAGGATATGACAAGCATGATCTGTGGCATAGCCCAAAACACATTCTTTGCTTGAAGATTCAGTCACAAGAGCTTCATTTTCCCCAATTCTGATATTGTGGAATTATATCCAAATTGTGTCTTAACTTGGAAAGTCACGAGAGGCAGAATATAAATTACACTCCTACAAAAACATACAGTAGAATTAAATTGGAAAATTGCTATTTTGGAATGCAAGACAGCAAACTACAATTAACCACTGTTCTTCCTTTCATCAGACTTCACTGAGTCTTCAAGAAACATAATGCAGTCTTTTAAAAAGCTTATTTTAAAATATTTCTCAAATACTATAAGCATCTGGGGAAAAGGGACACCCTTGTTTAGAATAAATGATTCAAGGAGTTAATATTTGAGAATTTAAAACTCATTCAGTTTGCATAAAGCCTCCAAAGTTTTAAAAAGCTCAACCTTTGGAATTATTTTTAGGTTCAGGCATTTATGAAAGTTCCCTGAAATATCCGTATGGAAGGAGAAACTGATAAACAGGAATATTAACCCCAAGAAAACAGCTGCTTCATATCTTTTGTAGGTTTTAAAGGGTGGGTCAAATGTTCCTAAAGCATCTAATATCAAAGTATCAAGTACAGGCTTTTTCAAATGCTTGACTCTGCTTCACGTTGCTGAGGGGTTCCTCACAGAGACTTCCTACCTTAACTAAGTCAGATGTATGCCCTCCATCTAGAGCCCTCATCTCTCTGTGCTGCAGACTCTTACAACTCTGCTTTCAAACCTCATGAAACAGAACTGCCCACATAATTGTTTGCATAAACAAATGTTCTCTTTGAGGAACCTGTAGCTCAGAAGGCAGTGCTTAACAGAAGAGAGATCCTACTTGGGGAAAATAAAACTATCCACACAAGTGTATTTTATGTTCATGTGGATTATTTTTTGTTTGATAATAAATCTTGGTGTGATAGGTTTTTAAGGCTTCCACAAGGGGGTAGATAAGATGCTGCATTGCCGAGCCCTGCGCAGCTGCAGATCACAGGTACCAGAAGAGACCAGATCCTGTTTAGCATATTTAGTTGCAACATTCTGTATATTCAGGATTTCAGTAATTTCTGAAGGCTGATGGTGAAAACCTGTCACCAGGTCATCTGTCAGCCTTTAAGAATAACAAAATTAAAGGTCATTTGCAGAAGCATTCTTTGAAAGGAATTTATTCTAATTGCTAATTTCCACTCCTGTATTTAGAGAAGGAATTTTATTGCTTAATAGGTATTTATCCTGTATGGTGACATTTTGCACCTACACTAACCCAGTGACTCAAGCAAACAATGAACGGGCAAGTCAGATAGTTAGTAAGACCTATAAATGTAGTATCTTTCATGTTCTGATAATGATTTTAGCTGTCTTGATGCCTAGTTCCTTACTTTGTGGTGTCTGTAAAAGTTTATGTATTTTTTTTTCCACTGGAGTGCTACAAGAGCTTTTGCTTAATATAAATTAGAATAGGCTGCCAGGGGAAGTGGTGGAGTCACCATTTCTAAAGGTATTTAAAAGGCGTGTAGATGTGGTGCTTGAGGACATGGGTAACTGGTGGACTTGGCAGTGCTGGGTTAACAGTTAGGCTTGGTGATCTTAAAGGTCTTTTCCAACCTCAGTAATTATGATTCCATGTTTAAAACTGTCTTGCACAAAGTCCAATTTTCCTGTTGCTACTAGAACACACGATAACTACTTGAGAGGGGAATTTAGTTGCTTGTGTTTAACTATCTCAAGTGATTTTAGTATCTGCAGAGTCTATTGGACAACTGTGTGCTTCAGGAGTGGGAGCTGAGATTTAGATGTCTAAAATACCACTAGACACCCATGAATTGCTTTCTTAATGTCTTAAATGCGCAGATGTTGTAGGCTTATGGAGGGGACCAGAGGCAAGTCAGGAGTAACACATTGTGTGGTAAAACTACAGGAATATCTGTGAGAAAAGGTGCAACTTGTCATGATGTATATGATGTATTACATAATATATAAAAAGGTTTTTTAAGAACAAAGATGAAATTTTGATGATTTTATTTTTATTAATTTCTTTATTGTGGTGGGTTTTTTTGGAAAGCAGTGACAGGACCCAGATGCAAGGCTTTGGAAGATTTTCAAGCAGCAGCAGCTGGCTCCTTGGCAGTCTCCTTAGGCAGTTGTGTTGATGCTTTGGAGTTGCCTCTGGCTCTGTCATGTAACAGCTGAGGAGCCTCCTTATATGTTTGGATGCCATTTCTGTTAGATACCATTGAAACACCTTTAATTTGAGGAAAGATGAGTGATTTTTTTAGTACCTATGCAAGATATGTGTGTGTATATGAGGTGTATGTATCATATATATAACGATGCATGTGATATGATGTGTATATAATGTATGTTGTAAATTCCTCTTGAAATTTTCTACTCTAGAAAGTGTTTTGCAGTGAGTTCTTATGGAAAAGCCTTACAAAACAATCACAAGTTCCTCCCAGGTAGGTGGAACTATAAGACTAGAGACTTAGGGTCCCGAAGCCTGTGCTCATTGATGGAGCTCACCAAAAGATACCATTTTCTTTTGTACTAGCATCCAATGTGAATAGTTAGTTTAGCTACCCACCTTCCCTACACCTACATAGGTTTACTGTGCTTTTCCATTTTAATGCATTACTTACTAGCTGCTGTGCTTTCCATACCTACATCTAGAAGTTCACTTACATTCAGAAATTACTTATATGGCTCCCAAATTAAAGAAAAAGGGGGGGGGGGAAGGGAAGTGAACACATGTTCTTGTTATACTGTGCCATATGTTGTAGTAAACTGGGTGTATGAATTCCCGTATGTGGGTTTTCTTATCTCTGCCCCTTACATAACTTTGACATGAATGGCCAAATTGCCAGAGGCAGTGAGATACATTTTTAGCTCATCTTGCAGTGCATGCCTAATTCTTGCAGTGCATGCCTAATTCTTGCAGTGCAGCTAGCTACAAAAGGTAAGGATGACATCAGCAGATATTTTTTTGAGCATTCAAGATTGCTTGGGAGTTGAGTGGCTCTACGAGTGAACCTAGGCATTTTGAGAACTGTGTCATCTTGACTGAGCCTGCATTTCATTACAGGTGTAAACTTTTGCCACAGTTGTTTCTCTGACTTCTGGGTTGGAAAACCCAAGACAACATTAATAAAGTAGTAATCATACAATCATAGAATGGTTTGGGTTGGAAGGGACCCCCATGCCACTGTGCTGAAGGCCTCCCTGATACAGTAGATGGCAGATGGAGCAAGAATTTAAATAAGGTGCTCATCCTACAAACTGTCCAACAATGCTGAGAATGCTGACACAAATTCCTACTGAATCACAGAATTATAGAATGGTTTGGGCTGGAAGGAACCTTAAAGCTCATCCAGTTCCAACCCCCTGCTGTGGGCAGGGACACGTTCCACTAAACTGGGTTGCTCCATGCCCTGTCCAACTTTTCCTCTAATACTGTCAGGGATGGGGCAGCCACAGCTTTTCTCAGCAACCTGTGCCAGGGCCTCATCACCTTCACAGGGAAGAATTTCTTCCTGAAGTCTCATCTAAATCTCCTCTCTGTCAGTTTAAAGCCATCCCCCCTTGTCTTGTCCCTACAGGCCCTTGTCAAGAGCCTCTCTCCAGCTTTCTTGTTGTCCCCTTTAGTCACTGGAAGCTGCTCTAAGGTGTCCCCGGAGCCTCCTCTTCTCCAGGATGAACACGCCCAGCTCTCTCAGCCTGTCTGCAGAGCAGAGCTGCTCCGGCACTCAAAGCATCTCTGTGGCCTCCTCTGGACTCACTCCAACAGCTCCACATCCCTCTTGTGTTTTAGGCCCAGAGCTGGATGCAGGATTGCAGGGTAGGGTCTAACTTTAACACCAGAACGGTTTGTTTCCAAAGGTTAGAAAAAAAATCCCGTACTTCCATAAACCTATCAAAAAGCTTGATAATTAGATTCATTCTGTCAGATTTTTAATCTTTTTGGTTTTGCTGAAGAAAGACCCAGTATCACTTGCAACCGTCCAGCTTTTCTTCCATGCCTCACACACTGCTTTTGAGGAGACAGATGCTCCTGCTTTGTTTTCCTGTCTTTAGGGAGTTATTGCTCAGGTACTGGTTGCTGTTCCTAACTGATGTAGTGCTTTTTGTGAGGCTGTGTAGGGCCTGAAGTTTTAAAATAGGAATCTGGAATGGCAATGACATTTAGACTGCAGGGCTTTTCATTAAATTAAAGGCACAGGGGACACTCTAATAATAGGGATGAAGTCGAGAATGGGCAAAGAAGAATTTGATCAGATAGTGCTCTTGTAAGTTGATTGTGCTTATGTAAGGGAGAACTGGGACTGGAAAGGAGATAAGAGGAGAAGAATCAGCAGAGAGTAAAATGACATCAGGAAAAGTTTTTATTTCTACTGCATAACTACTAAGAGCTGAGTAATGTGATTTTTATTCTGACATGAATGGACCTAAACTTCGGGGATGATCTGAACTCATTATACTACAAGGCTAACGTGTTCAGTTCTTCCCATCCTGTTCTCTTCTTCATGCTTATGCTTTGGTAAATCTTAAAATAAATTGAATGTAGATCTTGTTTATGCAGAAGCAAATATGAAGAACATATCTTCTGCACATGCAAATGATCTGATAGGTCATTTAGCTTCTTACTGAAAAGCAACAGAGATACTAAAGAGCATGCCTGTGAAGGGTTTGGATACCCCAGAAACTTCAGAGCATGAGTTCAGACACTGATATTTATACTGTGCGTGTGTTTCCTATTCACAGGGAAAGAAGCAGGGTTTAAAACACTCCAAAAAGATTTTTGAACATTGTACTTGTCACTGATGTATCCTTTGAATGAATCATTTGCTTTCTCAAGAGGCAGCTTAAAGGCATATGCCTGTTGAGAAAAGCTTTCTGTTTTTTCTGAGAATGAATGGGGGATAGTACACAGATGAAGAAAAATTTTCCTGTTAATGATAGTGCTGGACTCTGAAATGAAACCCAGGAGACAGGTAGATGCTCCATGTGTTTCAAAGGATACTGAAATTCCCCTACAGTAATCTGACTGAGGGGAGGCGTGGAGCTGAGGTTAGGTCATGACTCTCTTCTTCCATCCATAGTGTTTTGTAAAATGAAACACAGGATGGAAACTTGAGTTTCAGAACATCCATGAATTGTGTTTCCTTTAATTAGTGGCCTAATGTATATTGTTTTGTTAGCAAGGCTCTTTACTGGGTTTTATTCTAGGTCTTGCAAATGAAATTGCCAAATCCAGTATTTGACTGGATGCATAACGGTGTCATCGTTCCACGTGGGGATGCTGCTCTCTGGGTTGAGATGACACACTGAAACATGTTTTCATGAGGGAGCTAACTTCTTTCTCACAGGATCATAGAATATATCAAGCTGAAAGGACCACATAAGGACCATCAAGTCCAACTCCCTGCTCCTTGCAGGACTGCCTAAACCTAAACCGTGTGACTAAAAGCATTGTCCAAATGCTTCTTGAACTGTTGGCTTGGTGATGTGAGCACTTCCCTGGAAAGCATAAAATCATAGAGTTGTGATATATGTGTCATATGTTGTGATAGAGCACAGCATGAATTTTTATGTCAGACTCATTGTGTGACAAAACATGCTACATGGACCGATCAATTAATTATGCTGTTTAGTTACTCCATTCGATAAGTCAGGTTGTGTGATGTGTTAATATGGAAAGTTTTATCAATTGATTTATTTTTAATTTGCTATGGGAAAAAAAGAGATGTTAAGGTTTTGAGCCTCACTCTGCTTATATAATACCACTTGCTCAGTCATCTTCCAGAGAAACAAAGTTTATCTGAGATGCCAAAAAAAAAAATCATTTCTCACCATGTTTTGCAAAGTATTTTTAGCAGCAGTTTTTAGTGCTTTGTTTGCAGCACTGAGTATTGTCTTGGCTCAGCCACAAAGCCACCAGACTTCAAGCATTTACATTTTGCATGCTCTCAAAGAAAGCAATTCTGATATTCTTCATCTGTGGTTGTTAGGTATAAAGGAATAAAAAAATCCTGTAAATTATCCTGTATCTCAGTCTGCCACTGCTGAAACCTTGTTGTTCTCAATTGAATTATAATAGAAATTAGTGTAAACCTTGCTTCTTTAAGTGGTGATCCATGGCCTCATAACGTTTTGAGTGTCAAGATCTTTTATCTTGCAGTCTGCATTGCTGTTTTGTACTACATG